>CAIGRP010109350.1:0-10964 GCA_903798385.1 Fraxinus cuspidata | reverse complement strand
CTTCGCAATCAAACGGACCCTAACACTTTTACATAAATGAAGTTGGGTTCAAATTCGAAGTATTTTATTTCTTATGTACTTTCATTGCACCCGCGACATACATTAGTTCCATTAGGAAATCCCGTTCTATCTAGTACTATGGCACCAAATTATCATTTGTATTTTAGGGTGTCGATCTAATATTGATGTACATCATGATATTGACAGGCAAATTGGGTGTTATGTAGAGTATTTCACAATGAGAAAGATGACTATAGCAACTATGGTGCCGACCAAAATGTGACTTCTTCCTCGAGTGGCTCCTCGAGGTCAAAACCCGAGTAGCTCTCTAGTCCAATGAAGACATGATTGATAAATGAGTCGATAAGAGTTATGAAGAATCAACCTTATTGATTGATGGAATGTCTTCAAGCATGGATGGCAATCAACCATATATAGCTTGTTTTTTCATCTCATATCTAACTCACTATTAGGGTTTATGCTCTAGGAGTATATTTAACATCTAATCATTGACAATTTAGCTATAGAATAATTGATTATTTGTTAGTGTTTTATAATTATTGTCCATCTCTTAAATTTAGCATACATGCATTAAAGGATCCTAGATTACAAATAAAATTATGAGTTGTGTACTTATTTATATCACCTTAGAAAAATAATACACTAGCTAAACTTATTTTATCATTGATCGGTGTATAAATATACTCTTTATTTTCGATAGCAATTTTGTTGAGTTCCCGATGATCAATACTTATTCACAAGACTCCATAATCTTCTTGAAAAATAAATTAGGAGCTTGTTGCTTAAATTTGCAAGTGTGCGAGTCGAACATGAAACAAAGTGAAATAATTGAGCGTCATCACAAGAATATTGATTAATTTACCAAGTACCAAAATTAACTAACTCTATATTTATTTGAAATATCGAATTTTGTTGGTTTAAAACCAAATTATAACTAAGCTTATGAGAAATCAACTAACTACTCGACTTAGGAAAATCAAGTGAGATTAAAGTGCTAGGACATAAGATTTCACCAATCCAATCCAATCCAATTTTCCTCGTCATATTGTTTTGACAATACTCATTCATGCAAATGGTCAAATCCCATAGTTTTTTTCCATCTGATAGCATTGTGGTTTGAAATCAATTCTTTATCATCGGCCCACCCGTTCTTTGAACTTTGTCGAAACTCAATCGCTATTAGAAAAAGAAAAATAAGTGGTAATGTAACGTCGAGAAAAGATATGGTTCTGAAGGCTGGTAGTGTCATGGGATATTTCTTCAAAATTCAGCTTTTACGGTGAAAGAATCTGAATTTAGTTGCACTCTTAGTGCCATCAAGATGTGGCGCAACTAGTAACCGTTGGGTTAAAATTATAGGCATGAAATGCTAATAATAAAGAATAAAACTTCCCATCGAATTAAGAATAGGGATGGACAAAATAACCAAATCATACCAGATCAAATTAGAACGAAACCAAATATTCAACAAAAAAAATTAATGGTTCTTGTTGATCTAAAAAAATGTGCCAACAAAATCCCGACCACCTTCCATCCATATAGACGTTGCCTGCACATTGGAACACCCCATTAAGAAGCAAATACCGCTAGTTGAAAAAAATGTCAGATGATCGTTTGCACTCCGACGGTCAAGTTAACAATCTGTCTAGGGTTAAAATTCATACTTTGATTGCGAATGAACTCACATATATATAGAAAAATGAAAATATGCCGAATGGGTTTAGTGAGATGGGCCCTAAGCCCAATTGCAATTGTTTAATTAAATAAGGCCCATCAATTGAATAGTCAATACCACGTCGATATATATGAGACTCTCTCCGTCTGAGCACAACACACAATAATTCCCTATGTCCGAGTTGTATATTTATATGCGGGTCGGACTTGAAATATAAGTTGTCAAGTGACGAGGTATTACAGATTGCTTCAGAAATATGAGCAGCTCCAGTAAGGACTTACGAACTACCTTAAAAATATGTATCGATCCCAAAGAGGCGAAGGCTTACGAATTTGAAAATATAAGTCGCTCCAACAAGTGAGGACTTATGTACTGCCTTGAGAATATTTGTACCAGCTTGAATAAACGAGGGCTTAAGAATTGCCTCGAAAGATATATATTGCATACAATTTGTCAAAATTTTGACACCTCATCCTCTGTAATATGGACTAAACCAACTTACAATATATTTCTCGTTTAGCCCCCATTATTCCCATTAAATTATAATTTATTTTTCTCTCTTATTATCAACCACACGTTTTTCAATAAAATAATATTACACGTAAACTAAAAAAAATTTCATTCTTTTGTAACCACATATTCTTTAAAAAATTATCATTTCTCTCATTATAATGTAAAATAATGGGGGCCAAACGGAATGTAACATAATATCTCCATTGTACATATACAAAGTCAATATGATCCATTCGACCCTCAAAATACTAATGGCAATGGTGTGAATAATATTAAATTAAACTTCTTCAAGATAGATATGCAGAGAGTCTATCATGTATCATATCAGATGAGACACTATCGACAATTAAATGAATATATAGATAACATGACATATGTACTACCTGTAATGAAAATAGTGTCATGACATGCTAGCAATTATAATGTAATGATACTAAAATATTAGTATCAATAATCTCCATCCAGATATGTATATTCGTATAATGCACGTACTTTTGGATAAAAACGATGCTATGAAGATAAGTAACTGCGATGAAGCTAATACAGAGATGAGACTTAAAATATAAGCAGATGTAATAAACTGATGCAGAGACGAGACTGAATATATAAGCAGATGCAGAGACATGCTCTGAATGTAAGCAGTTGTGACGAGTTGAAGTAGAGTTGATGCTATGAATGTATAAATAGCAGATGCGATGCTATGGACATAAGTAGCTATGATAAGTTGACATACTTACATAGGGGGCGATCCATGTTAAGGCTATGGAAGGCTTCGTCTTTGTAGGTATTAAGGTGGTCCCGCCCCTTCCTTACGAAGCGATAAATAATATAAACTCTCTAAAGATAAATAGATGTAACATAGTTGAAGCAGAAGTAGAAGCAAAGATCTGAAAGATAGGAAGCTATATAAGTAGCTTGTGATAAGTTGATGCATAGGCATGATGAGCTCTTTTGAATATAAATGCATCTGTAATGCAACGACTCATATTTTTAAGGCAATCTATAAGACCTCGCCTACTTGAAAGCTTATATTTCAAAGTCCGACATACACATGAATGTACAACTCAAACTTGAGGTGACTATTGTTACACATATAAATTACGTGGCATATTCAGATTGATGGGGTCCCATATATGCTGACATGACATCGATTATTCAAATGGATTCAAGCAACATCATATTGGGCTTGTGTTCGGTCCATTAACCCACTTGGCCCATTTACATTTTTCTATATATATGTGAGTTCATTCGCAATCAAGGCATGAATTATAACCCTAGTCAAATCTCCTCTTCCGTCTCTTGCATTCATTTCTCTTTCATCTAATCATTGACTTGATCGTCGGAGTGTGAACGGTAGCTAAACATTTTTCTCGATCGACGACCTTTGCTTCCTAACGACAATTCGTAAGTCCTCAACTATTTAGGATCGATGCATATTTTCGAGGCAATTCGTAAGCCCTAGCTTATTGCAACTACTCATATTTTTGAGACAATCTGTAAGACCTGCCTACTGACAGCTTATATTTCGAAATCCGACCCGTACATAAATATACGATTCAGACTTGGGAGAATATTGTTATATCCATAAATTGCTTGGTATGCACGTGACGGAAGAGGTCCCATATATGCCGACGTGACATTGACTATTTATTGGATTGTGCCTATTAAACTAAGTAACTTCGTATTGGGCTTGAACTCGACTCATTAACACCACTTGCCCCATTTTTATTTCACTATATATATGTGATTTATTTCACAATTAAGGTAAGCATTCTAACACTTCCTTTCACGTCTCTTGCACTCTTTATATTTTGTCCGGTCGTCGACTTGATCGTGGGAGTGCAAATGATCGCCATATATTTTTCTCGATTAGAGGCATTTGCCTTATAACAGGGTGTTTCAATGTGCAGATATATATATTACAAATTAGTGAATCACATTTTACGTCAAAAAAATCAAAATTCAATTAAAAATCAAGACAAAAAGGTCATGTACCTTCGGTTTCTCATTTCTCAATGTGGAGATTGGATACCCTAATTCATTTTGGAAATCCATACCCTAATTTATTTATCATTTTCTCTCCTCAATTTATACACCGACTCTCACATGGAAACCAACAACTATCGCCCGCCCTCTACTGTCGCACTCGGTTACCATCGTTGCATGAATTTCTGAAATTGAAGCCTCAACTTTCGATTCTTCTTCCTCAAATGTTCTCTCTCTTTTTTCTCACTTAGTAATGAAACTAGAACCAAACCAAACCAAACATGAATTTAATGGTTCGATTTCGATTTGGTTCCGTATGTTAAAAAAAACTATTTAGTTCCATTATAAAAAAACCATTGGTTTCAGGGATCGGTTCTTCTAAAACCAAAACCAAATGAATTATGTCAACACCTAGTTTGATACCTAGTATAAAAATAAAATTATAGATCAATTTATAAAAGTTTGTATCAAAGCTCTTAATAAGATTGACATTTTAAGATAGAACCCCAAGTGCTCAAAAAATGAGCATGTGAATTTCAAGATTTGTCAGCTTAAACGAACCACCACCTTATGGGGGCATGTTAAATGATAAAATCTCATATCGAATAAGGATAAAAACATATATCACTTAATAAGAGTTTGAACTATTTTTCTTAATAATATTGACTTTTAAGATGGAACTCGAAGCTTTAACAACTAAACACTATCTTTCTTTTTCATGGTGGATTTTCAAGTTAGAATCTGTAGATTCTGAGTTATACGAAGCAACTTGCATCAGAAAAAGTTTACATGAAATCTTAACAAAATCATCATATAAGAGGAGTCTAAGCACATATAAAAAGCTACTTGCATCATAGCAATAAAACCCGGATCAACAAAAAGCCAAAACCTCACTGGAAGGAATAGCCAATTGTAGAGTTGTAAACCAAATGATCTACTTCCATTTGCGTATTACACGAACATGTTACAAAAGGACATCTAATAGGGGCAAAAAGTATTCGAGCAACCTCCAGAGACGATAGGTTACCTATGATAGCCTCAAGAAGCAGCAGAGTAATGCATGAATAAATCAGTGACATTTCTATTTCGAGACCTTCCCCTTGCTACAGAACCCTCACGCTGATTCCTGAAGTGACTAAGAAGCTGTTGTGCCTGCTCCATAATAAAGAAAGGACAACAAAACACGTTATTTCTCACATTATCCACACCTACGTGCATCAACATAAAAAGTCGAGACTTATGAAATGATGCAAGCCTTGATATATACTAGAACACGTTTGTTGCAGATTCCACCCCACTTCCCGCAAAAAAAAGAAAGGAAAAAAATAAAATAAAATAAGTATAAAAATAAAAACCAAGAGAGAAAAAATATTTCGAACCTAAATAGGGCCGTAATTCAATTGTCATGAATTTGAAACTCCATTTAACGGCTAGATACAATGACAACCTCAGAATAAGTGGGAAATTTTGGCAAACGAGTCATACCTTCTCCTTTGCTCTTGTTGTGCCAGACTGTGACAATGCAACAAGAGGTGGGACTGCTCCTTCTTGCAAAACCATCAGACAATATTTAGGACTAGTAATGCACAGTTGCAAGAGTATTGAGGAAGCATTTTCCTTTCCCTGTTGGGATCCTGTTTCAACAATCTCAACCAGTAATGGTATGCCCCTTTCTTGAGCAATAGCTGAGCATCCCTCTGCAGTAGTAGACAAATTTGCAAGAACAGCTACAGCTTTATCTACCATTTCTGATCCAGGATCCATCAACTCAACCAGATACTTCACAGCTCCAGCTTGAACTACACGAGCCTTATTTTCATGATAGATTGACAGGTTAAATAAGGCGGTTGCAGCATCTTTCTTCCCTCTTACAGTACCGGATGCTAAAAGATCAACCAATGCTTTTACAGCACCAGATCGACCAATCTTTATCCTGTACTCGTCCAAAAAAGAGAGACTAAAAATAGTTGCTGCAGAATTCTCTTTTGCTCCCACATTACCAGTTCTCAGAATGTGGATAAGTGGTTCAAGTGCTCCTTCTTCCGCAATAATAGCCTTGATCTTTTCATTAATTGATAAGTTCAGAAGTGCAGTAACTGCATGCTCTTGAGTTAGCTTCACATCTGAGTGTAACAAGGAAATTAATGGAGCAATAGCCCCACAGCGGCCTATAATGATCCGATTCTCCATGTCGTACTTTGTAAGAAACCGCAATTGTTCTGCAGCTGCAGTTTGCAGTTCAAGCAATCCGCTCTTCAAGTCTTTAACAAGTTTTTCAACATGGGAAGTTGTAGTCATATCGTTATACCCTGATTCTGAAGAAAATGAGAATGTTCTAGAGAGTTTATGGTTTCCACTCATAGACATCTCTGCCATAGCTTTTGAGCTGTGATACTGTTTTCCGGACAAAGATGGAGATACCCCGTTACTCTTATTCGAAGGAGGTACCTCAGAATTCTTAATTGAAGGAGAGTGAGTGCGATAATCAGATGTTACGTCCCCTGATCTATCACTCACATTATCTTGCTTACTCGATATCCTTGAGATTTCAGTTGATGCTGTAGGGACATAATCAATACTGAAAATGGCACTAGATGCCGATTCACTCCTGCTGTGTAAATACGAAGGTTCAGGAGACGAGTGGTCAAAGATCGTTTCCTTGTACCTGAAGACGCCAACATCTTCCTCACTGAATCTAGAAGAATCGTTGACCTTTTGCTTCTCAATACCATGTATAACTTCGGAACAGGTTCTTGATGTTGAATTTGTCCATTGTAAAGGATATTGGAAATCATCGTCGTGGCCGATATGCTCAGAATGGGATTGGACAGATAAATTATTTGCACCGTCAGGGTTGTTGGAGAGTTTTATTTTATTTTCCTCACACCAATTTGCTATCAGATCCTTAACTGTATAATTGGGAATCAGGTTTTGGTGTGAGAGCTTTTGACAAGTTTTAGGGCATGTGTATAACCCGTGATCAAACCATTTTTGAATGGCATCCCTCTCGTATGTTTGGCCAGACGCAACAATTACTGGATCCAACATGAGTTCCAAAGATAAAGGACATCGGAAATAAGTAGGGATTTTAATGCCATTTATAGCCTTATAGTTCTCGAGTTTGACAATGCAATCACGAATAAGAGACATAAGGCAAATGGTATCATGGATCTGATCTAAGCCCCCTTTCAATTTATTTTCTTCAGCTTTCATTCTCTCCTTTTCCAATGCAATAGACTCATTCACGACTTCATCATCTGATGTCAAGTTTAGGTACTGGATTATTGTCATGAGATGTTCAGAACGAGGAATTTTCCCTTCTCTTTGGCTTTTAAGAACCTCTTCTATCTCTTGGGACATTTCTTCTAAATACAGTTTTCGAGATTCCTGCATACAGTACTGGAACAGAATCTGAATATAACTCACACTCTTAATGCCATTAAGATGCAGCCCAACTAGTAACACCACAGGCATGAAAAAGGACATGGTTTAATGGAAAAAGAAACTAATCAAAGGAGAAACCAGAATTAAAAGGAAAATAATCGAGCCATATCACTACCTGAGTATCAGATACAATCGAAGTAGATGGTGATGATTCAATTAGTCTACACAAAATGCAACATATCTTTACAGAGGAGATCCGTATTCTCAGGACCAAGGGTTCACTTTGCAGCATCTGGAAGTAATAAACAAAGGAAAAGAAGATAGTGAGCTTGTGAAACTAAGATCAATAACTTGTGATTAAATTGGCAAATCATAATTGATTTATGGTTGTTAAAAAATGTTAATATAATCAAACTTCAAAGTTCTTCTTATTGGATTCCACTTGTTTATGAGAATTTTGTAAGATCAATTGTTGATATTTTCAAAGAATGAAACACAGAAGCGTAGATGTTACTCACAAAAAGTATCTTGCTCTTCTTAGGAAACCATATCTCAAGAAATTCCATAGCCTCGTGGATGGCTATATCAAGTTCTTCACACTCTTTACTAAAAATTTCTTTGGGATGTACGTTGAGGTCAGCAACATTACCGAGTAATGGTTTCAAATGCTTCAAGAAAGAAACGATACTTCTGTAATTCTTCTCAACCGGCATATTCTTTGATACAAGACATGATACCAGATGACTAAATCGATAAATTCTATCAGTAAGGCATTGTACAGATTTTACGTCCATTGACCTGTTTAAAGAAGTCAAAGAACGACTGATCAGAATAACATATGTGAAGAGATTTTAGTTTATTATGTTAGACAGGTGCCCATGTTTCACAATAATGATGTAAGGCGTTTCTTTTGTTTTCAAAATAATTGTTATATCACCTGAATCACTTTTTTTTATTAATAATAAAAAACAAGGAGTCAACCAAGACCAGAATATAAGGACAAAACAACAAATAAATTAACCAAAGCAATAAAAACAATGTTCTATTTGTTATTTGACAGGAAATTAAAGTCAATTGCATAACAACAAACTAAGCCTTGTTATCGAAAATTTTGAGCTCTGCTACATGACTCCTATTTGCACATTTAAAAACTTGAACGCCATTAAGATACAAAACTTATTAAAAAGCATATAAAGAAAGAACGAAAGAAATATGTATCCTTATCATGTACTCATATGCATGTTCATCAAATCCTTATCATCACTAGAATAATATTAATGCATCCTCACAGCAGATATTCGAAGCTGGCCTAAAAATACTAGTAGAAACTACAAAGAACTTCTCAGCTTGAACACTCTGTTAAGTCGATTTCCTTCTAAAGGCAGTATGTGACATTTAACCCTTTGCCAAATATAGAGGAAAAATGCACAAAACTTAACAAAAAATTTGCTCAAAATACTATGATCTTGCTTCACAAATTTACTTTCATTCTCTTCAGTCTTTAGTCACCAAAAAATACTGCCAGTCTCAACTACAAATAAAATTCAATTCCTTGATCATTTCCATCATAGAAAAAAATTGCATTAATAAACCAAAGAAAATAGGGAAATGACAACAATCATCACAAATGTCCCTGAATTTAATTCGATTAAAGCTACCCTGTAAGCTAAAATGCTGAAATTTAACCAAACCAAGAACAGCTCAAAAGCAAACAGATTATTTTCTCTTACCCTCAAAAATTTCAGAAAGGAAAGACATCATAAACTAAAAGTAGATTTACTTATTTGTAACATTTATGTTAAACCATTTAGAGAGAGACATAATGCACTTGTACCTGGCGCGAGAAAATTAGATGGTTGAAACAAAAACTGATCTTGATGAAACCCACAAAGCAAAATAGTTTTAACATGAAAATTTCTTGGTTGTGACCTTAAAAATCTCAAAGATTGACTCCCTCTTCATGTTGCTTCATTAGAGAAAAAGAGAGAGAGAGAGAGAAGTGGGGGTCGGGGGTGGAGCAGGGTAAGTGAAAAAAAAAAAAACAATAAAGAAGGAAGCAATAAGGGGACCGGGTTGAATTTGTGGGGTCCTTTTGCAGCTGCAGATTTGCTGGGAAATTAATTAATGTGACAATTGTTAGATGATTATTAGAGAACTTTGCTTTTAAACAACAGCAGGCAAGACCAGAGGTGAAAGAGAGGAATTTTGTTTTTCTTTTCTCCTCCTTTACTGAGCAATATTATCTTCAACAAGCTGGAGAAACAAATAAATACGTACCATGAACTCGATTCTACACAATTGAATTGAGATTATTTTAGCAAGTAAACTTATAGGCGATCACTTTCCTCGATGCACAAACAAATAAGAGTTAATTGTCCACTTATTTTAAAAATGTCATAAAACTAAACGTATCGAAAGCAAGAAACGAAATGGCGTTTATACTCTGAATAATCCGTAGTGCATTGCGTCCTGCTATGTCAATGTGATGGCACAAATAGCATTATCGAGGAATCTTTAATTATGATTAGAGTGCTACAAAAAAGTTAGAACTTTTCTTAATAAAGTAACAAAGAAGTGATATCCAAAGAAGATTTTGCAGCCAAGTACCGTGATTATTTGGCTTCCAGATTCCAAACATGTGCATCTAGTGCAACCGACACGCTACGCAATAGAAATTAAAATTATTATAAAATTTTATTCTAAAATTGTAAATCTATTCAACCCTTTTGCAATATTCATTTCATTCTTGATTGACTATGCCATAAATGTAATAAATAGTAAGCAAAGTATAAAAAATATGAAATGAATCGTATCGAGTCAAGCTACATGAACGGAAGCTTGACGCTATCTTTGGAGCCACATATGATCGAAACAGTCTTTAGGGCCTATTTGATGTAAATGTTTTGATAATAATTTTTTTGAAAATTGATATTTTTAGAGAACGTGATTAATAAAAAGAAAAAAGTTATAGATCCACGTGCAAATAATTTTATTAAGAGAACGAGAAATTGAAAACAAAATTGAAGAAACATATGTGTGAGTGCTAAATAATTTTTCAAGACACAATTTCAGAATAGTTTTAAAAATGCAAAAAAGAAACAAAATGATAACGACTCTTCAAAGCTTTTTATAATTTACCCCCTGTTTGGTATAGCTAAAAATTAATTAATTTTTTTTTGTAGGTTTGATATAAATTAATAAAATGTATGGTTGAACAGTTGATAAAAATTGCAAGTTTCGTTAAATTTTTTGTTATAATTAATTGTTTATTTTTATGGTTAAAATTAATTGTTTATTTAGCCTCTAGGAGAGATTTTCACAAAATTTTAATTCAAATTTGGACGATTGGAAATGTATGGTGGGCCCCTTCCAATCACAATTTCTG
>CAIGRP010109345.1:0-20950 GCA_903798385.1 Fraxinus cuspidata | reverse complement strand
TTGAAAGTGTCAGTTTTCTCACATTCTATATTTGGAATCAAATATGTTGGGATGTGATAAAAGGGTCAGTCTATTAAGCAATAATAAAATATGGGCTCGATCCATTTAGCTGCTGATCCATCGCCCGATAACACAAAAGGAAGATGCCCAAACCCGAGCCCAATATAAGGGTATAATACGTGTGCTGCTATGGACGGTTCGATCGCCCACTTGAAGTCAATGGAGATGGGTTGTATATAAAGGACCTGAGTGATTGCTCTACTTGATTTTCTTTCATTTGGGGTGTGTTTGAGCCACATTATTTTGAAAGAATTTATTTTGGAATAGTAGATTGATGGAAAATGTGTGGTTGAAAAAGATAGTAAAGTTATTGATGTGATGGAAAATATTATTTTATTGAAAAATGTGTGATTGAAAATGAGTATAAGAATATTTATTGTATAATGCTTCTTTTGAAAGTGTCAGTTTTCTCACATTATATATTTGGAATCAAATATGTTGGGATGTGATAAAAGGGTCAGTCTATTAGGCAATAATAAAATATGGGCTCGATCCATTTAGCTGCTGATCCATCGCCCGATAACACAAAAGGAAGAGGCCCAAACCCGAGCCCAATATAAGGGTATAATACGTGTGCTGCTATGGACCGTTCGATCGCCCACTTGAAGTCAATGGAGATGGGTTGTATATAAAGGACCTGAGTGATTGCTCTACTTGATTTTTTTTTCATTTGGGGTGTGTTTAAGCCACATTATTTTGAAAGAATGTATTTTGGAATAATAGATTGATGGAGACTGTGTGATTGAAAAAGAAGGAAAAGTTATTGAAGTGATGGAAAATATTATTTTATTGAAAAATATGTGGTTGAAAATGAGTAGAAAAATGAAAATGAACATGGGCTTGATTTCTGTAGTCTCTCTCTCTCTCTCAATCTCTTCTAGTTCATTTCGTCTATTTTATGTAATCTCATAAATTTCTGGTTTTAGAGTGGATCTTTATGAAGATAAAGTCTGAGTGATCCTTAAATTAGAAGGGTAGGGTTAAGACTAGTGTGTTGTGTCTTGGTCCATCGAAGTAGCTGCGTAATACTCTTTGGGGTAAGAGTTCTGTGGTCTTTTCTTTTGGAATTTGTTATACTTGAGGGAAAAATTAGTGTGCCTGTGTTTTCTTTGATTTCTAGTTATTACAGTGGTATCAGAGCAATTATTGGCTATTTGTGTCCTCTCGTTTGTGATCTATTTGTGAAAAAATTAATTTTCACAACCAGATTTGAAAAGATCTGAAGGTTGAAGAAACCATATATCCAATTATTAGCGGATCGTGTTTTCTGGTGGTGATTCTTTGGAAGAAATTGGTCAGAATGTTGGTTCTATGGCAATTTACTGTTTGAATCTTGAAGAAAATGTTCAGATCTTGATATTCTGTAAATTGATCTGAAAACCCTTGGGTACTTTGTGTGTGTTACTCGAAACCGATGGATCAAACTTCTAACCCACTATTGGGTTCTGTACATTCCTCTTCTCTAAGCCTTAATCTTTGCATTTTAATTCTCTGTGTATATGTTAGTTTACTTCTATTTCGATTATATTGAATTGCATATTCTATTTTTTTTTTATCTCAAGCATTTCTTTCCGCTGTTCCCTTTTCTTTTCTCCCTATTCCTTGTGTTTTGAATTATGCCTTGACCTAAGGTCTTGAGCCTCATGGAATATTAGTGAATTCGAACACCTAGAACTTGAAGAAACCCCCTATTGTCTATACTATATTACTGAGTTATTCACCGTGATTATTTGCTCTTGAACTTGTTAATACATAATATTTTGTGTGACCCTATGTGTTGTCAAACATTTTTTTGGTATTTGTGTTTTTGTTGAACACTGAACTTCAAAAAATTTTCTTGTGTTGATTTAAAATTTCAAATGATGATTACCACATTTGAACTTAGAGTTTTTAATGGAAAAATGGGATTTCTCCATTTGGCAACAAAAAAATGATCGGAGTCCTTGCTCAACAAAAAAGTTTCAAAGGCAACAACTTGTGAATTTCCTGAGACTGTTACTGTTGATCAAAAAGATGAATCTGATGAACTTGCATATACTTCTATTATTCTTCATTTGTCTAATCAAGTATTAAGAAAAGTAAGGAAGCTTGATAATGCTAAGTCTTTGTGGGACAAATTAGATGAACTTTACTTGGTAAAGTCTTTATCTAACCAATTGTTCCATCTGGAAAGGTTTATTTAGTTTTAAGATTGACCCGTCCAAAGACTTAGATGATAATCTTGATATACCTTTAATAAATTGGTACAAGATTTTACTAATGTTGGGGACAATGTATCTAATGAATATAAAGTTGTTATACTTTTTAATTTCATACTTGAGGCATATAAAGATGTCAAAATTGTCATCAAATATGGCATGGATACCTTGACTACTGTAGTTTTTTTAAATTCTTTGAGACGTAAAGATTTGGAGCTTGAATCTGAAAGGGATGGGAAGGAATCTAAAAGTTTGTTTGTGAGAGGTAGATATCTTTCTAGGCAAGGGAATAATCAGAGCAGTTAGAATCATCAAGGGAGTAATAACTCTAAGAAGAAAGGGAAAGGAAAGTATAGGTCAAAGTCCAAAACTGGAAATAGGAAGTATTATGAGTGTGGGAAGATAAGACACTTTATAAAAGATTGCTATAAGAAAAAGAATGAACGGAGAGAGATAAAAGTGGATGAGGGAAATGTAGTTGAACCATTAAATGCTAGGACTGTGGGTGTCTATGGGGTGACATAATACACTCTTGGTCTGAATATTGCAAATTATGCAGATAACAATGATCAAAATCAAAAGTGGATTCTGGATTCTGATTGCATTTTTCACATGGCCTCTAGAAGACCTTAGTTAGAAGACTATAAGGATCTAGATGGGAAAGAGGTTGTGATTGGAAATAGTGCTGCCTGTAGAGTTAAAGGGATTAGTAGCATGACTTTGAAATTTGATAATGGATACACCTTTACTCTAGAAAGTGTAAGGTATATCTCTTATTTGAATATAAACTTAATTTCAATGAATAATCTAGATGACATAGTCCTGCAAGGTAGGATTGGAAATGACTAATTTAAAGTGATCAATGGTTACTTCTCATTTTCAAAGGTAAAAAAAAAAAAAAAAANCTCTTATTTGAATATAAACTTAATTTCAATGAATAATCTAGATGACATAGTCCTGCAAGGTAGGATTGGAAATGACTAATTTAAAGTGATCAATGGTTACTTCTCATTTTCAAAGGTACAAAAAAAAAACAAAGGTATATATGTCACTAGAGCTAGTGTTGTTCTAAGTCACACTGCTAAGTCCCCTTAAGAAGGGGGCATTTGGTAAAGATGTCATTTCTAAAGCTCATTTATGTGAGTAATGCACTCAAGGTAAACAGCATATGCTTCATTTTAATATTGGAAAGCATAAAACTGCATTTGTTCTTGAATACATACACTCTGATTAGTGGGGCCTATCATCTACCATCACTCAAGGTGGAAATATATATTTTCTATCCTTGATTGATGATTTTTCAAGAAAATTTTGGATATTTCTTTTGAAATAGAAATATGAAACCTTTAGAAAGGTTAAAACTTGGAAAACTTTAATTGAAAATCAAGTTGGTAAAAAGATCCAAGTTTGAAGAACATACAATGATCTGAAATTTCACAATGCTGAATTTGATCAACTTTGTAAAGATGATGTGATCAATAGGCATAAAACTATTTCTTAACAAAATGGTGTTGTTGAGAGGATGAATATGACCATCTTAAACAAGGTATGATGCATGATGACCAGTTCAAGTATCCCAAAAGTGTTGTAGGGTGAGGTTGTTATGACAGCTATATATAGCCAGTTTACCTGACCATAGCTCCTCAGAGTTTTTCTCATCTAAGGAACTATAGGAGTTCTATTCACAATATATATATATGTGTGTGTGTGTGTGTGTGTGAGAACTTTTGACTGTGTTACTTACTCTCATCAAAGTATATGCAAATTGAAACCTAGTTACTAGAAATGTATATTTATGGAATATCCTGATAGAGTGAAAGGGTACATACTTCGAGCTAGAGAGAATAAAGGGTTTAAGATGATTACCATCATAAATATGACATATAATGAGAATGATATGCCTTGTATGGGTCATAAAGCTCTTGATGATGTTCTTGTGAGTGAAAAAGAGGAAATGGACAAGCTACCGGTAGAGCTTAGGTCCTCCCCTAAACTCATTAATAAGGATCAAATTTGAGAATTTTATGATTCTAATGAGATTGGTGAAGGCATTGTTCAAGAGGTTGTTGATCATCATGAGAATCTTTTGGGTGATTATCAATTAGCCAGTGATAGGACTAGGAGAGAAATAAGAGAACGTGTTAAATTGAGAGATTATATATCCCTGGCTGTCCTATCATATTAAGATTTGGCTTTTAAAGAGTCCAAATCTTATGAAGAAGCTACGAGTTGTCAACTCTCCCAAGAAGTAGCTTGCTATGGAAGAGGAAATGAAGTCCCTTTTGAAGATTAATACTTGGAAGTTGGTTCATAAACCCGAAAATAAGTCTTTGGTAGATTGTAAGTGGATATATAGTATGGGAAATTCTCCCATACAACCTCTCAAATTTAAAGCCAAATTAGTGGCAAAGGGGTTTACTAAAAATCTGGCATTGATTACAATAAGATTTTCTCACTTGTTAAATATACTACCCCATAAAAGTCATGCTTGCTTTAGTTGCTCAATATGACTTAAAACTTGAATAAATGGATGTTAAAATTGCATTCTTACATGGTAACTTAGATGAAACAATCTTTATGAGTCAACCACAAGGCTTCATTGATAATACAAAACCTAAACATGTTTGTCTTTTGAAAAGATCTTTATATGGGTTAAAATAATCACCTAAGTAATGATATGAGAGATTTGATAATTTTGTGTCATCTGTTGGCTTTATAAAAAGTTCTTTTGATCATTATTTTTACTTAAAAAAGAATGATAGTAACTCTGTGATTGTTTATTTGCTTTTGTAGGTGGATGATATGTTGTTAATAAGACAAAACATAAGTAATATAATAACATTAAAAGATCTTTAAATGCTGAATTTGAAATAAAAGACTTAAGCCATGCTAGAAGATTTTTAAGAATGGGCATTAAGAGAAATAGGTTTCAACAGACTCTTATCTTAACTCAATCTGAATATGTGAGAAACGTGTTGTCTAAATTCACCATGCATGAATCCAAGTCTGTTACTTTGTCTCTTGCATGCCATTTTAAACTAGGTAAAGATCAGTGTTCTCATGATGAATATGATTTTAAATATATGCAAATGTTGTAGGGTCTATCATGTATACCATTGTGTGTACTAGACCTGATGTTACCATACTATACGTATTTTGAGCTGGTTTAGGGCCAGTCTTGCCCAAAACATCGGACTGTCTTAACATGGTTATTAAGGTACTCAAAAGGATCTTCTAACTTAGGTTTGTGTTTTAAATCCTATAAAGAGGGAGTAATTTTAAAAATGTATGTAGATTCTAACTTTGCGGGTGATAGGGATAACAGAAAATTAACTATATCTTATATGTTTACTTTGTGTAATACTTGTATAAGTTGAAAGTCTCAATTTCAATCTATTGTTGCCTTATCTACCATATGTTGCTGCTATTAAAGTCATTAAAAAGTATTTATGGCTTAAAGGTTTGTTATGTGAATTAAATGAATTTGCTAATCGTGTAGTAGTTTATTCTGATAGTCAAAGTGTCATCCATTTATGTAAAAATCATGTTATTCATAGAAGAACTAAACATATAAATGTTAGGATGCATTTCATCATAGATATAATTCAAAAGAAATCTATATTATTTGAGAAAATCCTTACACAATTCAATCCAGCACGCATGGAAACCAAAGTACTTCCTCTCAACAAGTTTAAATCTTGTTTACAAATGTTAAGAATTGATACTGTGTAATCTTTGTGATGATGCAGAACAATTAGCTTGGTGCTCATGATCATGGAGGAACTGATACTTAGTTTCTTGAAGGGTACATTCTCATTTTGATCATTAACATCAAGAGAGAGATTTGTTGGGGTTGTGATGCCATAAAGGGTCCAGTCCATTGGGCAATGATGAAATATGGGCTCCCATTTAGTTGCTGATCCATTGCCCGATAACACAAAAGGAAGAGGCCCAAACCTGAGCCCAATATAAGGGTATAATACGTATGCTGCTGTGGACCACTAGATCGCTCACTTGAAATCAATGGTGATGATGGGTTGTATATAAAGGACATGAGTGGTTGCCCTACTTGATTTTTTCATCCAATTTCTTTAGTCTTCTGGAATCTCTCCCTCTCTAAGTCCCTTCTCGTTCCTTTCGTCTACTTTGTGTGATCTCCTAAATTTTTGGTTTTGGAGTGGATCTTTGTGAAGATAGAGTTTGTGTGATTCTACGATTAGAAAGGTAGGGTTGAGATCAATGTGGTGTCTTGGTTCATTGAAGTAGCTGCGTAATACTCTTTGGGGTTAGAGTTTTGCGATATTTTCTTTTGTACAGAAGGGTGCAATATTCTAAGTCCAAAACGATTGATTCTTTGATGCTTATGCTTCTTTTGAGTTTGTGATACTACAGTGTGCCTGTGTTTTCTTTGATTTCTAGTTATTACAAAATCAATTCCCAATACCAACTAGACAGAATTTCTAATGACAGATTTCAGTTCAAAGCAAGAAAAATCCATGAGCTTCCAATGGAAGCTAGTAAAAATTGGTAAAACGCAAGAATTAACAAACTAGAAATTACTAAAGAGTTAACTCGACCAGATAGAATTTAAATCCCGATATCAGAATCCACCAAGGAAAGCTATACGCTGAAGAGTGTAAAACGCATTTACTGAATTTAACCTCGAAAAGGGAATATTAGACTAAGCGGGAACACGCTCTTTCTGATCAGCTATTAGAGCCTGGAAGCCCTTGTATGTACATTTCAGTAAAAGATTACAACTCGAAAATGGTAAAAAAAACAGAAACAACTTCACTCACTCACATAGCTTCACCTGATCAAACAAATGATGATAAATATAAAGATATACACAAGGATACTCCCTAAAAAAACCCGCATCCAAGCTATTCTCATATAACAAATAAAAAATTTTGATATCTTTTTTGATCTAACATAGTATATTACTGTAAGTTGAAATTTTGAGTATACTGAGTGTGTTTGTTCAGGCGTAGTTTCCTCAATGACAGTTAGAAAAAACGCATACAAACTCCTGCATGGGAAAAAATGACAACAACAACAACAAGTATTAAAAGACAAACATAGTTATAGAATAAATGAGAAAAGTGACGCTGCAACACTTGATTTTGATATGAAACTAACTAGTCCTCAATATGAATCAATCTATTTTTGGTACTTCAGTCTCCTCAGCAAATCGACCATTATGTCAATTACAAAGTACATTAGTCTTTCAGGCACTAAGCATGAATTCTATGACATGTAGTTTTGCCATTACAGCTCCAAAAACTAGAACATCGTATAATTGTCATGGGGCCCCTATCAAAATGCAAGTGAAGAACGTGATGATTTGATAGAATTAAGCCTTTTAAAGGAAGATTAAGCCCCCAAATTATTAGTGTCAATGTTATTTCAACAATGTTTTAAGGAAACATCCTAATGAAGCGGACAATAACAGTTTTGTCATTCCCAGGCCAAAGGGTTCAAATATATGAAACAACTACTGCATGCGGGAACTACTCGAAAATGTAGAATGATGAGGATTAATCAATGAAGGTCCAGGCAGAATTGCTTTCTTGGACATGTTCTTACTCAATAGTTGATTCAGTTTAAAACACGATGATTATAATCAATCAATAATACTTAGCTAATTTGATTTCTATGAAAAATACCTTCCGTCAGTGGGGCTTAGTTACTTTGCTGATTACTCCATCCAAGTCCTCGTTAATATACTTTTCAGTCTATTCCCAGAGAGCCTCTGCAAGGCCTTCTTAGCTCCGGCCACCTCCATTTCTGACAATATCCGCAAATGCCCATAGGCTCCGGCAGCCATGAGCGTCTTTCGGCAACTCTGACTCCCTCCGGACATAATCGCCCCCACCATTGCCACCGGAAACTTCTTTGAAGCAAGCTCATTCTTGGGATCCAGCATTAGCATCAGTCTCATCACACATTTCTCATCCCTTACTAATTCTTTCCCATTCGATTTCACTGATAAAAACGACACCAAAGCATTTGTTGCCACTTTCTGTAGCCCATTGGGCTTTGCAGACTCCATCAACTTCACTAAAGATCCCATACACCCGCATATAGCTCTCTTATTATCATCACTTATCGACAATTTAGCAAGCAATGAAGCAGAAATGTGTTGCAACATTATGTTACCATGTTTTATAAGCTCCGAGATTTCTACAATAAACGAGGTCGATCCTAATAAAATTTGGTAGCTTACATCTGAATCAGATAAGGAATAAATAGCACGTAAAATATGTTCTAATGTATCTGAATTTGAGGATTCATGAAGAAATTGTAGCAAGCTTTGCAAAGCCTTTTCTTTTAACAACAAACCACGAAAATTCTTACCCGATAAAGCAAGTATAGCAATACAATTCGCGGCCTTTTCTTGTGCGGAGGGGGTTCCGAAGACAAGTAACTGGACCAAAACAGGAATGGCTCCCTCTTCTGCTAATGCAATTCGAATTTCTTCAACAGTAGAAACATTTTTAATAGCACCAATTGAGTGTGATTGAGCAATCCCTGATCCAGATTTACACAATTCTAATAGAATCGACACACCCCCGTATGCCGAAATTGCCCAAGCATTATCAGTATCCCGGGTGATGAATTCGACCGCCATTGCAGCTTTTTCCTTCATGGGCATATTGCTACACTCAATGATCCTCAACAATGACCCCAAAGCCCCCTCCTCAAACACACATTTCCTCGAAAAATCACTCATCGAAACAAGCATCGACACAGCAAGCACAGCACGTTCTCTTAAAGAGTCATGGGAATTAAGATCCAGCAACTGAATCAAGAACCTCATATTGCCTTCTTTCGCAACAACACTTGCAGACTTTTCGTCATCCGAAAGAAGCTGAACCAATGAATCCAATGCATCCCGCTTGAAGTCAAGACCCCCGATCTGGAGCCTGGTGAAAAGATTCTTAACGAAAAAAGAGAGGTCTTCCTTTGAGGCGTTTGCAGTAGGATGGGGAAGAACAATAGCAGTGGATTGATGGAGAACCCCAGAACGTAGTAGAAAGTCGAGGTCGTTAATTTGCTTGGACAACCAATCAGCGGTCATGTCGAGGTCGGATTGCATAAGGAGCTTGCCGGGATTGAACGAAGGATCGCAACATTGATGGCAAAGGGTCTGCGTACGATAAACAGTGGAGAGAAGATTCGGGAGGAGAGAATGGAGTAAAGGGTTGTCGGACCAGTACAGGAAGTACGAGATTTCAGAGAGGAGGGATTTTAAGGAGGCAAGTTTTCTCCGGAGGATTTGCCATCTGGAGGTGAAGGAGATTACGGAGAGAGTCGACGGGAGTAGCTGACCCAGAAGCTGGATTATCTTGTCCCGAATTTCCGCAGGAGACGGCGTATGCGGTGGTGGAGTGGTGGTGGAATGCATTTGCGCTTTGATTTTTTTGTTACTTTTTGGTGGTGGGAAAATGCATGTGGAATGACACGATAGGGGTAAATGTGTGAGGTTTAAAGAAGAGGAAAAATGGAGGGAATGGAGTAGACAGGAAGGCCGTGGGGTTGTGGAGTCACGCTTGGGAGTGACAAGAGAATGGTGAAAAGTTAAAGCGCACTCTTTGAAAAGCCCTTTGCCAACTGGTGAACCCTATCCTAGGTTGAAAGCCACGTCATCCTTAAAAAATGAAGAAAACAGTGATATATAAAACACGCGATAATGCTCATGATATTTCAAATTACAAATCACTCAAGTTACGTTACCTTGGATGCTAGGTGGGTGAGAGGAAGAAACGAAGTGCGTTAATGGAAACACACCACATCCAATGTATCATGACTTAATTGGTTCGATGTCATAATTTGATTAAACGATTCTATCATGTATACATGTAGCATCTATAGAATCGACTTATTGTCTCGGTGATAATTAAATTCGTCTAATTAATGTTTTTAAGTAAGTATATCATGACCTAACTAAGTCATGATTGCATAGCTATGAAAAAAGAATTATGGTTCGTCAATATCTGATTATATCGCATATTTATTTGGCAACGTAAAAAATAAATAAATTTTGAAGAAATAGAAACCGGGGCCAAAGTTGTTAATAATAATATGATTTAAGTGCAGCAAAAGTTTAGTTTAGTACAATCTAGTTTTTGAAAAAAAAAAAAAAGAATCGTAGTGTACAAACAAATTTGTCAGATAGAGTTACAGGTTGCTAGATGAGTCGATGACAATATTTCATTGAAATTTGATCAAAAAAATCAATTTAACTGTCACTACCCTGGCAATATAAGGGGTCATTCCAAAAAAAATATAAGCACTCCAAAAACAAAAATGAACATCTGACAAAAGGAAAATGAGTCCACAATCTATTGTCAACTTTGTTATAGGAGACTAGTCTTTGATTTGTACGCTTCGACTTTAACTATGGTTATTAGATTAATCGGATTCATAGACCACGTTTGGCTCACCTTAAATGAAATACTGCAAGAAAAATTGCTTATTTTGTAAAAGCGTAGCCGAATGTTCTTAATCTTTTTTAGCATTTACCTATAAAATTTTCATATTTTGTAGCACATTGTTCACTAATTAACGATCTTTGTGCAACTTATAGTAAAATGTCAAGTTTTAATTGATAAAATAATTATACTCAGAAGATACGAAGTCATGTAACTTGTACATATTTTGTTAAAAATTAAATTTTAATATATTTTATTAAAAATTGATGAAATATATAATAAAAAAGGTTAATACAAATTATAAGTCTCATGAAATGTATAAATAAAATTAATTATTTAATATAAATCAAACATGATCTTAATCACATCGACTTTTAATATTACAACTAACAGACAGAAATTGTCTATTGAAATTCAAAGTTGAACCCAATTTGTCATTTACTTATATCACGATATAGCGACCAACTAGATAAATTCTGAAGTTTACTGACTGAACATTTTGAAGTTCGACGATTTTTATGAGCATTCTGTAAAATTTAGAGACGAACCAAATTTTTTTAACACCTATTTCATTACCATACACATAATCATTAGCGAAACCCATTATTAATGTTGCTCCATATGTGTGCAAACTTATTGCAACATAAATAAATCACTTACTTGAACCATAATTTTATTTGATTGCATTAGTCATTTTATTATTTATGTCCATTATTCTTTCTTGATCATTGGTGAACATGATTATTAATTAAAATATGAATAACACTCGAAATATCACATCAATCAATTGATAGATAAAAAACTCAACTCAAATTTAGAGATCAGCTATAAACTTATTTACCAATGAATTAATGTGTCATGTCACCAGTACTTATTAGATCACCAGTACATATATATATATATATATCTCCAGTCCCATTATACAAGGAACATGAAATAGCATTGAAAAATCCAGTTAGCTCTTCGAAAATTTAGAAATCCCAGAATAAAAATAATATCGTTTTCAATTTGAATTTCAGAATTTTACACAGTTGGCGCGTATCCCACATCCATTAAATATTCGAAACTGCAATTTCCTCGTGGAAGGGATAAAAAGACGACAACCTCCAGGAAAAAATTTAAACTTATTCTTTGCTGCATTTTCAATGGACATGCTCCCCATTGGATGAACTAGAATCTGCAGATAACTCGAAGCAGCCAGTACAATTCCTGAAATTCAAAGAAAGTACGACAACCAACAAACATCAAACTAAATTCTTGTTCCCCGTAAAATTTGGAATCAACTGCGTGAATCTTTTTTCTTGACTCCATTCAAATTAGTGGAAAGTTCATACCAGAAATGAGAAAGAAGCATGCACCTGTGGCTTTAGAGGATTATAGAGACAACAACTGAGACTTGTGATCAATGCCATTGAAGATAAAAGTCCCACACAAGGGAACAAATTGTCTCGTGATGAGCTGTAGTTTTAGACGATGCGTTCAATTAGTATTTAAACCAATTGCGAGCATTTGAAATAATAGTTTGAGGTTAAATTTCTAAGAGAGAATTCCAGATATGTTGTCCCGAATTTCTGTCCCCCAATACATTTTGACACCTCCGTACATCATCTCTTCTTAGTAAACAGGAAGCCACGAAGATGTGATGTTGCGAGTTGTCAAAAATGTATTTTGAGAACAGCAACGGGAGCAAATTCAGGACAACAGATCTCAGCTAAGAAAATTTTGACCAAAAGACCAAAAAACCGTGTAACGTACAAGTAATGATTTCCTTATCGAGTGGCAAATATTATTCGTATAATGATCAAACAATATTCATTGAAAGATTATACATGTCAAGTGGTTGGAAAATGAGATAGCACAAACCTTGATTACTTCTTGTGATGCAATGCCCCCAACAAAGGCAGCCACGGCATGAAGTTCTGCAGCACCATATCGGCACATCTCATTAATAAGGTCTTCTGTTAAGGTTGACCCATTGCAACCCAAGTCACCAAGTAGGGCGACTGCTATTGTTTTCAATCTGGATATGTACTCATCCATCTCACTGCAGAATATTTAAGAACAATTTTGTAGTCTCGAGATAATGTGGTCAAAGGAAACACAGGGATATGTAGCTAAGGCTTTAGGTTTTACCCATCAAATTGCCCAGGGAAACTATTGTAGTTTGCAGCATAACGATCTGCAGCTCGTAGTAGAATATAGAATCCCACAGCAACACTGAGGTATACAGTGCAGACAGCAGTAAGTAAATGAAATTTTCAATTTTTGCTAGAGAAAGAAATTCATGCCGAGTATTATATCAAGTTTGCTATAACCTCAGGTTTTCCAATCGATCACCTCTTTCTTTGCGATAACCAACTCGTTAATGTGCATGACTTCGGGTAATTAGCTGGATTTTGAGAAGGTTTGTTAATTGCAAATTACAAAACACGGGCTAGAAATTTTTACCATCATCTCCTCAAACGTTTATGTCACATCTATCATTTTATGGAACCAAACCTACCCAGACCTCCATTTTCCCAGTCACTGCAAGGAAGGATGTTACCAGATAACATGGAAATTGTACCCCAAGAGCTGATGTCATAAAATGATCTTGAAGAATGATTGTTCAGAAGCTAGAGAGCCACATGATAAAAGTTTTTGCACAAACAGAAGATGTCATAACTCAAAACAGAATAAACTGACTTCCGTCTTTTTAAAGGAGGAATAGAATGTCAATGTCTGCAATATTATTTATTAGGGAAGAATTAAGGAGCCTTTCATCTTCTTTTCACTTCTTTTTCTTTTGGTATGGTAGTGGCTAGTGGGGGTGGGGATTGGAAGAGAGGTGAAGGAACAGGAGCAACACTCGTCAGCTCCACAAGTAAACATTACTTTCCTGGCAAATTTTTCATAAATTCTTCCTCAGCCATGAACAGGTGGTCTGTTGAAAAACAGCCTTCCAGTGCTTCTGAACAATTACCAGATCTTTGCCAATTCCCTCAACATTTGTGCAACCTTTTCCTGTCCCTGAACATTAGTCCATTTCAGCATATCAAAATGAGTTTTTTTCTTCTTCTTCATGATATCAATCTAAAACTACAGCCACAAAATTCATTTTTCAGCCCTGATCAGAAAATATTGCCGCCTTCATCACCCATTCAACTTATTCACTGCTATATAAAAGCCAATGGACCCGTTCACAAGGAGCCGAGTTTCTAGAAGAAACCTCTGCCTACAAAGTAATTTGGTTTCTATTGCGAGTCACCTAGAGCACTTAGACATAGCCCATCTCCAAAGCCTAATACCAAAGACATCAAATATTCATTTGATTTCAAACCTCTACTTTCCCAGAAATAATACTCTCACCAGTCTCACAGGTAACTCTAGACAGCAAATCTCCACAACAATATTCTACTAAGTAAAAGTACCGCTATCCAGCATAGCTGATGATGAAGAGGCCTTTAAACGAAGCAGGTTCATCCTTTCATCTCAGAAAGTTAAAATGATTTTAAGGTAAATAGTCCTCAGACATTTCATAGTGAACAAGGCTACGTATGTTCAATCTGTTGATTCTGGACAATAGTAAGGCGATACATACCTGTACTCCTCGTCCGTTAGATACTTTTGTAACTCTGGTTGAACTGGAGAATTGAACTCATCCTCAATGGGGCGATATCTGCATACCTAAGAAAATCAAATAAAAAATTTACAAAAAGAAGCTTAAATGTATTGAAGATCATGCTCGAACCTGGGGTAGAACTTGCAATATTCAAGACATTTTGATTGAATAAGTAGTCCTTCTACAATGCTCATTTTGTTCATCAAAATCTAATGAAAATCTAATATAGTGAATTGACCTTTAAAATGTAACTAAAACTTGAGGGACAACCAAATCTCTTTTAATTACATGATACTAATAAATATGAAGCCAATGTTTGGCCCCGGTTTCTCAAAACTCAAATTTTCTCAAATTTATTTCCAACCACATTTTATGGCACCCATAACTTTTCAAGTTTCCAACCACATATTTCATCAACTTTTACCAAAATCTACTAAGTCTATTTTTTATCCAAAACAGGGGCTAAATATGATGACCTATAGAACGAGAAAACTATACACTTCTCCTTCACATTCTAAATGTTCTCTTTGACTCATTGAAATTAGTCCTTTTCTTGGTTTGCTATTTAATGCTAATATAAGATAATTAGATTATAAGCTTGGCCAATGGCACTAGTTACCTTACTGAAAACATTAAATGCAAAGATACATCAGTTAGTACATCGTCTCCTTGACATGAGCTCATGATAGTGTTGCAAAAGACGGGAAAAGTTGAACTATATCTTGGCAGGAAAAGTAAATAAGAAAGAAAATCTGACATCTGGAGCACATACAAGAAAAAAGGGAAAGATACAAGATCTAACACTTGCCTTGACTTTCCTGGCATTTTTACAAAAGCTTTTTATGATTTCCTTTGAGATGCTATCTGGATCTCTACCCATCTTCTTTAATATTTTCCTCACATGTTGCTCTATAACAAGAAAATCAGTCTCAGCCTTGGCTTGGTAGATTTTTTGCAGGTTGACATATAACCTACAAAAGAGTCGCCAAAAACCCAGATGTCATTGAATTTTTATTTTTTTTCACAGGCATCAAACAATAGAAGCATAATAATGTGTCTATAAAAAAGGCTAGTTTCTCACTCCGTGGAAGATGTCATATCTGGTATGGATCCCTCTAGAGGAACCTCTCCAACACCTTCATTAGATATGAATTCCTGATGGGCGAGGAAAGAAATTGCATATTGTGTCAAGGGAAAAATACACACTTCAGGAAAAGAAATTGAAACAATTGCATATCCAGCTTTTGACACAGATTCTGCTGCCTTCGTGATTAATAAATCATACAGTACCAATTTCCACTTTCCAAAACGAGCCAAGTACATGTGTGAATACATGCTAGCAGCAGAATCTTGGTCAGCAGTAGAAGACAATCTTAAATATAACAGAAAAGTGATTATAGGGGCTGATTAACTTTGCTTGTTGAATAAATGTGACCTCTCTAATCAAAGTAAGAAAAACTATAATGCAGCACATATTAAGTACAGAAACCCAAAACATACTACATACAAATAGCCAAAGCTAATCCTTTCGTTCGTATGATCTTAACAAGAACAAGAACATGCATAATTACACACTTTGTAGCACTGACACTTCAATTAGGGTAGCGAGTCCGTGTCCGACACGTGTCGGATACGAGTCGATACCGACACTTCTCGGACACTCTACCGTAATCATTTTTCTTTTTATATTAGAAATATTATATATTGTTAATTCAAAATTATTAGCAAGTATCAAATAGGTACTCATATTTAAAATATTTTNACTTCTCCAACACTCTACCGTAATTATTTTTCTTTTTATATTATAAATATTATATATTGTTAATTCAAAATTATTAGCAAGTATCAAATAGGTACTCATATTTAAAATATTTTTACATGAAAAATTAATAACAAGTATAAAACTAAATTTATATTATATAGATGAAGAATTTTTAAGAATTTAATCAACGTGTTGTGTCTGTACTTTTTTTAAAAATCGCGTGTCGACGTGTCGACACGTATCGTGTCGGACATAGTGTCTGTGTCAGTGCATCATAGATTACACAAGCTGCACACAAGCAAAGTTCAAATTTTGGGAAAATAGAGGCCAAGGTTCTCGATATTCACGGTCATTGGTATTCGTTTAAGCCTAGCAGTTCGACAAGTGCAGTGACTAATTCAAAACAAGAATTGCAAGATCGTCAGAATCAGTCCAAGAATTCTATGGCTATAACTTCACCATCTTCTGCAAAAGCCACCGCTAAGGAAGAATGTAGAGGGCATATGTTAGATTAGTCTTAGTATTCATGTGCTACCTCCTTGCATCATCTCAACCTGCAATGGCAATCTCTTTGGTTTTGGCTCTTTGTTCGCAGGGAAAGGTCAAAAACGTGTAGAAATTATTATGTATTTGGCCTTGCTGTTGGCCATTAATTTATTGATTAGGATTTTGAAAGTCATTGATTCGATATAAGGTGAGCGGGTTCCTGGAGAGGGAAAAGGAGGGGCGCTGAAGCTGAGGGAGAGATGGCACGGGTAGGGAGCATAAAGAAAAAACTGGCTTTTCACTAAATTTAATACCTAGTTTATGCGAAAACTCCCATAGGACCCTTTTACTATGGAATTGAAGGTTGGAGGCCCAAATGCTAAAAAAACAGTCAATGACCCCAAACATTGGGTACCATGACCGCCATTTTCCCCTGAAAATTTCCACCACCATCCACAAAATTTTTTAAAAATAGAACAAAGATATAGTCCACCAACAATAAATCGAAGACAAAACAGCCATTGCACCTCGGGGAAATGCAGTTGGCACGGGCTGGAAAAAAGGAAACAGCATTTTGACAGTGAAACAAATACTGGTATTAGCAATCTTTTGTGTCGGTGTGTCATGAATCCTATTAAATGGACAGATAGGCCTAGCACATTTCAGGCCTCTCAATTCCCCTAGGCTGCTTGCCGGTGCCGTCAACTAGAACGAGAACATATTAGCAGCTATGAAGTTCGTTAAAAATAGGAGAGTTTCTCTATCAATACTAATTTTAAAGGCATTAAAAGCATAAAAGCACAAAAGCTCGAGTCCTAGAAGCACACATCTCTGTCGTTTCAAATTTGATCAGGAAAATATTAGCAGAGTTACCTTCAGAGCAGCCACCATCACCCAAAATTCTGATGAATTGGAATTAACTTCAGCAGAGCTATCATCAATTATCTGTTGTAGATGTGGACCTTGAATGATGAAAAACAAATGGTAAGGAATACAATATAACACCTAGTTATTACTAGGAATACTTCACTTTTTACAAATTAGCCAAGAATGAATTTTTGCAAGCATTACCAATAGATGAAATATAAAAGAATGCTTTCCAAACATCCTGATGAAGTTCAGCACTGGAAATGTAACTTACAATCTGAATATCTGATTGCCTACTCAAAACATAATAGAAACTCAACGAAATGTACCAAACACATACGTGTAATCAGTGTTCTAAAAAGCGTAAAGCATGGCGAAGCTTGAAGGCCGAGCTTCAGCCTAGGCGAGCCTAGGCATTAAAAAGCATTTTCTTATTTTAATATTATTTTAAATTTTTAAATCAATTTAAAAATTATGTAATAATTAAAGGAAAAAGCATAAAATATTAAAAAAGCTCGTGCTAGGAGTGTCTAGGCGAGAAAAAAAATGAAAAAGCGCAAAAAAAAGTGCGAAGCGAGGCATTTTGCTCTTGCTTCACGCCTAGACACCACTTTTTAGAACACTGTGTGTAATCGGTGACAGAAATGGATTTAGGGACATCACAACGTATAAAACACTTCAAACCTTCACTTCCCATGCATCTTGATCTGAAGGAAGTATTACATCTTAAAAAATGAATAAGCTTCAACAGTCTAGTTATTAGCACTAAGTAGGAGCACATAGCATAAGTACATTTTTCATGCTTTTTTGACCAATCTTAACGTGCATCTTCATCTAAATAAAATGCATTAGCTTTGACGGACTAATTACTGTTATAGAAGCATACATGTTCCAGTTAATATATCGTAATTTTCGAAATAGAGTCCCAACCCTGACTACGAACAGAAAAAGGAAGAAAGAAAATCATTTTTCTCAATTCAAGATTGACAGAATGTTAACGTCCAGAAGTTACTGTTAAAATATCAAAAAATGACGAGTTTCGCTGTAGAAACTGACAAAATAAAGTAGCATGAAAAGTCATGCAAAATGAAGAGATGCTACTAATTATTATTGACATATCTCAATGTAAACTATTTCTTGTCATATCCGATTGACGTCATGTTTGTTACGGGAATGATTTAGGTGTTTGATTTATACTAATTTTGGAATGCTTATACATAGCAGAAAATTCGGCTGTAAATACTTACCTTGCATAGCATTTAGGCGCTAGAAATCTGGCATTCATTATGTAAATTCTTGCTATATAATGAGAGGAAAACGGGATGGAAAAAGGCATCCAAAACCATTTTAATACTAATGTCTCATAAAATCAATTGACATGTAGGAAATGAAGCATAGAAAGAAAGGGACTGAATTATCCAAAAAAAATAAAAAAATACACACACTCTCTCTCTACTTCATATGAAATAAACAATTAAGAAAAAGACATTAAGTTTGTACATGCAAAAACCATAAATCTTTGTGAAGTGGTGATATAAGTCATTGCAAGGATAGGAAATATCATGAAGCCGCTGCCTCATTGTATGATAGGACAGCCAACAATTTACAACTTAAATAATATAACAAGTGTACAACAAACAGTTCTAATGACTTTTAAGTCTGAATTAAATTAGAATATCTGAGATCCAAAAGCAACCATTTAACTTCACTTCTTCATCATCTAGAAAGCTATATTTCCTTAGCCAAAATCATTAACACTCACATCTCACCATCGCAATAAAACTGATTTTCCTAGAGTAATCTGAAAATTTAAAAATCAAGGATTCATAGTAAAACAAGCTTTCTACTGTCTCATCCTCAGTATCTAAAATCCAGTGGTTATACATGATGGAAAATTTCGATTAGCTAAGGAAACTATTAATCTACGAAATTGTTACCTGAGTCATGTACTGAAAACCCATGTCCTTGATGGCATCCATTGTGGGCTTGGATAAAGGCAAAGCAGCAAATGTCTCTGCAGCCATAATGCCAGGCCCACTATCAATCTTCGTCTTAACCTCATGCTGCTCTTCCCCAATTTTCCTCCCCCACTTCAGTCTTCCTCTTTTTCATCCTTTCCTCGTCTTTTTTTCTCTCTCCAACTTGTTCTTCATTATTTTCTTCTAGTTTTGGGGGTAGTTCGGCTGTTGCGATGTTCTTTCTGACTCTTTTTCTTTTAGTCTGATTCATGGAATCAATGCAACAAATTTTTTGAGATTCAAAATCTTGGTTTCCTCTACCATTTCCATGGTTGAAGCTAAGCTAATGAATTATGATTAAGGGGAGGGAGAGGCAATAACAGCAGCTTTGTTCAGAATAGATACTAGAAGTATGTTCTGTTCCACTTGAAATCACTGTACCAAGTAATTTTGATGTCAATGAACAGCCTGCTGTCAAATATATAATAACAAAAGTGACAACGGATACTCGTAAATAGAACTTAATATTAGAAAAAAAGGGAAAGGGACGAGAAGAAGAGAAGAGGAGTGGAGTGGAATTGAGTGGAAGAATAAAAGGGAGAGACGAAGGGAAAGAACAACTAAAGTTTATTTAATAACCAAGTTTTAATTTATCTGCTAGTAGGAAACAACTAAAGAAATATTATTTCTTTCTAAAAATCTAAACTTGGAAAGCCTTCAATACATATAATAGGATCCCATCAAAAATCTTTTGAACAATTACTCTCAACAGTTGTCGATTTTAAAAAACTAAACTCTCCATAAACATTATATGAGTAAGAGTAAATAAGTATTCATAAACATATAAAGCGTGCAGGGGCGGAGTTATCTGGGGTCTAGTGGGGACCTGCCCCCACTGAAATTTGGTCCTGACTATTTCATCCATTACACTTGAGAAGTAGCCAGTTTTCAAGGCAAGGACGAAAACCATAAACAACCGCAACAAGTTCAAGAGAAATCTTGTCTAAATAATCACTGATGCTAGAGGAAGATCACCATCAAGAAACAACAATTTCGGAAAAATAAAAAAATTATAAGGAGTTGAATTGAAATTAAATCATTTACAACAATCAGATCGAGTGCGACTTCAACATATAGCCCCTTTTTGCAGGAATAAAATCCGATAATACCTTCCACGTTTGGTGATGGAGAAGTTAAGTAGAAATCACTGCGGCACAAGACAAGTTGGTAACAAGGGGTGATGTATATGTCACCCTTTTTGCTCCTCCAGTCTAAATTGTTCCCAATTTTAGTGGTTATGCCGAGGAAGAAAACCTAGCCGCTTGTCCTCCGTTGCTCTCGAAGAGGCGTGCGTTATAGTGGGATATGCGTGCCTTTAATTGGGCTTTATGAAAAGCAATGGGCTCCAATCAATTTCTAATCCATTTTTCAGATGGGTCTTTATCAACCAAATAATAAAAAAAAAATGGAACAACACATAATAAAAAAAAAATGGAACAACACATAAATAAGGTATTTAAATATCACCATTTAAAAATTAAGGATAGAGATTTTAAATTTTAAAAATCAGATTTTCATTAAAA
>CAIGRP010109339.1:0-33860 GCA_903798385.1 Fraxinus cuspidata | reverse complement strand
ACTTATAGTGTTAAAAAAAAAAGGTCAAAAACGAGCCGAGTCGAGCGGCCCGCTTTGGGTGAGCTCGGGCACGAGCCGAGCTAGCCCAAAGTTGGACGGCCGAGCTTTAGCTCGGCTCGTCCATGACGAGCCACGAGCTCAGCTCGTGCGAGCACGAGCTGAGCCGTGTGGGCACGGGCCGAGCCAATTGCCACCACTAAATACATCCAAAATCTTTTCATATCAGTTATCAAAAAATATAGCTGAAAAATGGAATCCGTGAATCCTTGATGATGAAGAGTAAGGACTTAACGGTCTTCCACAGTCAAATCAATGTTAGACTTTATGGATTTTTTGCCAAGATTAGAAAAGAGGAGAACAACACAATGATTTAACTTGGGGACCACAACCCTATAACGTTCCTTATATACTAAGTTAATTAGAATCTCATTAATCCTTATTAGATTACTATTGAGTCTGTGTAAGGTTCCGTTTAACCCGATACCCTGGGCTTGCCTAGAATGGGGTGGGGATTACTCGTCTAACCGGGTAAACAGGACGAGGATAGAGCAAGGGTCAATATCCCACGGGTACAGGATGGGTACGGGAAACATAGTCCTCACCCCGTTTAAAGTTAATTTCAAATTTAAATTTTTTATCAAACAAACATAATATATATCATCATTTTTAAAGAAAACATAAGTTGTTTTTAACAAATTAATAAAAATGTAATAATATTTACTAACTAAACACATAAAAAATTTAAAAATATATAAAAAAAATTTAAAAAGAAAAAAAATAAATGGGGCAGAGGACTTGCCTCGCCTCGAACCCACCCCCATCCCGCTGTAACCGAGTATGAGGATGGGCTAAGGTAATAAAAATACTCGATAGAACGGGTGTGAAAATGGTTGATTCGTCTCATACTTGCCTCGTTGTCATCTCTAAATTTGTGCACCTTACAAAGCTCATATCAATTAGATGTAATAGATAGTCTATAATAGTATAATTATTTACTAAATATGCTAGCCAATTAAACAAATAGGAAACGTACATTTCCTAACAATCTCATACTTAGGCTGTACATGTTTCCGAAAACAATTATATTACAAAACATTGAGTGTGTGCAATGAAAAACTATCAGCCATGAATGTTATTTTGAAAATTATATCATTTATCTGTATCTCTCTCTATATTCACTTCCCATCTTTATTCTCTCTACAGCCACCGTATCTCTCTACTCTCTATCTTTATATTCACTCTCTTTCTACTCTCTCTATCTACAACAGCCAGCGACCATCTCTCTCTCTCTCTCTTCACGACAATCGGCCGTTGTCTTCTATCTTCTTAGCTATTATCATCGTCGACCCTTATCGACGTGTATTAGATCTAAAATTGTATCTCTCGTAGGTGATTTGGGTGTACAAATCTACGTGCGGTGTTGCTATGGATGTGGATGTTGTGGTGAGTTAGCGGTTGTGTGGTGGTGGTGCGGTGGTATTTTGGTGTAACAATGGTGGATTTTCGTATATAGATATGCGTGTAGAGATGCTGAGAAAGGTGCAAGTGCTGATGGTCTTGGTTGTGTGGCGGCGGCTTATGGCGTATAGATATGTGTATAGATGCCAGTATGGCTATCATTTGATTGGATTTTGATTCGAATATGATGCTATTAATAGAAGATAGATTTAAGGTCTCAATCTGATAATCCAATTAAGAATCGAATCCGATAATTCGATATCTAAACGGAGCAAATATGGATATATGTCAATTAGATTTGATAACAATCAAGTTCGATTTGTTATAAATAGTTGAGTCGGTTAAATATTTTTATGCAATGTTATTTTTCACTAAAATAAATAATTGAGAAAATAAAGAAATTTATAATAAAAAGTCATCAAACTCAAAATATAAAAAAATAAAAAAAAATTTAAGAAAGTCTATCTATTTGTACACCATCAATTGTTTGTACATGGTTTTCTTTTTACTTTTGAAAAAGTCATAAGCCATCGCACATGGCCACCAAAAAAGAAGCTAAATGAATAAGTTATAAATAGGGGATAGGTCATTGTTTAGATTTTTCACTATTTGGGCTTTAATAATTTAAAACATGGGCCTAAATAATAATTTAATTTCAACTGGTTTTATGTTCCAATTTTTTTTCAATTTCAGATGGATATTCGATAACAGACAAATCGAATATGGATTTAACATTTGAATATCCATTGAATTATCGAATCAGATTGGACCCATGAATTATTCTTATTAGATCAAATCAGATATGAGCAGATCCGATTCATTTACAGTCCCAGATGTAGGAGCGGGTGCAAGTGGCGGTTATGGTGGTGGTACGGAAGTGATGATTCATAGCCCAAGAATAGCTAACCAATGGTGAATTAGTTTTTAAAACTATTTCGAAAAATTAATCTAAAATCAAATACGTAATAGCTAGATAGATTAATTCAAATAATAAGCATGAATATGAAAGCAATAAGTAAAGAGTGATAGAGAATGCAAACAATATAATTATGGAAATTCGATCCAGCACAATGATCTACGTCCTCCGTTACCGAGTTCTCCGATATGAGCAATGTCAATTTCACTATATTGATTGACTTGTGGTGTAATCCAACAATTTACAAAGCTTTTAGTGACTTACAAACAAGAAGTATCGATCTTTATAAACATTGAGCTTTACGGGACATCAATACGACCCACAAGTTTAAAGAAAATTGATTATACAAATTGAAACTTCTCTCTTAATAAATGTTATGATCACAATTTAGTACCAAGAGAAAAATAGACTAACACTTTAATAAATAGCAATGAGTGAAGCTTAAGTGTTAGGTGTGAAAAACTTTGATGTGTAGAATGATTTTGAAAAGTTAATTTGATCAAATTTTTTTCAAAAATAAAATAATTTGATAATAAATAATATGAGAAATCAATACAATTTTGCTCAAGAGAATCTCAATTGAATCCTCTTGAATGTATGTTATTGAATATAAAGTGACATGGTATTTATAACTGTCAAAACGTCAAAAAATTCTGCCCAACCGGACGACCCATAAAGGAAATCTGCTACTACCGGACAACAGCTGTAGTACACAAAAAATCAGAACGTTAAGAACTTTACCGTTGAAGCCACCAGACGTCTGCCAGACTAGAAATTTCTCGTTTTCTCTTTTCTTGATTATTTAAGCAAGTGTAAATACTTTAGAGATATATTCACTTAACTTTTCAAAATAAGTGTCATTGGTAAAGAATTTAATAATTAAGTGAAGATTTTTGTCACATCGAAAATAATTTTTATGCGAGCGGTTTTGTGAAAAATTTATCTCCTGCATAAAAATTTAACTTACAAACTTGAAGTTATTCGTTGCTAAGAATTAAAGTATTTTACCTTTATATATGGATTCAAATTATCTAGGTCTAATATCTTCGATTGATTTGGCGTGAGTGCACAATTTGTTACTTGATTTTAAATTTAGCGCAAGTTGTCTTGACGCAGTGCTCGATTTTCAAGCTTAATTTGCGAATGCTCGTTTTTCATCAAGTTCGTAACATATGACAATGAAGACTCGAATATAAATGTTAGAGATAAGAATAATTTGTTTTTTATAATCAAAACTCGAAAGCAACTATAAGTCAACAATTTCTCTCTTTTTGATTATGACTAACAAGATGATTTGCAGAATAAGATTGAGCAATTTGATATAAATTTAATATGCAATTCACATTTCCCCTGTCTTTTACAAATTGATAACCATGGATTCAAAGTATGAGTTTCCCTCTTTCCTCCTTTTTCATATACTTTAGGCATATTGTAGTAAAAACAAATCATGCATAATCATCTCACCGTAGCTAATGATGTCCAAAACAAAATAAGCTAAACATAAAGATTGTGGATAAGTCATAAAAATATAAATACAATCTAAAATAGCAACAAAATCGAGATCTAAAGCTTCGGAGGAGGCGGTGGAGGAAATAGTGCATGGAAGTGAGCATAGAAAACATTCTGCAGAGCCTGCATTTCCTCTTGTTGTGCTTGGATGGCATTCTATTGAGTTCGTATGGAGGCCTGTTGAACCTGCAACTCTTGAAACATCCCGCGGAGGCCATCAATCAAAGATATAAGAGAGTCAATGCGGCCATTGAAAAAATGTAGTGATCACTGGTAAATGTGAAACCACCAGTCAAAGAATGAGGAGTACTAGAGGCAGGAGCATCGTAAGAAGGGTGCGGAACTTGTGGTATATCATCAATATCGTCATCCTCATCACCTTCAAAATGCAGAGTCGATGGACCCGAGATATGGTCGAACTCGTTTGTGTACGATACCCATTGACCATGTTCTTTTACTATTTTCATTCTTTAAGGGTTTGGATGTTGATAGGTCGGCCGAATGAAGTTTAACAAATGTCTCATCGTGTAGTGGAATGTCAAAATGTTTAAAAAAAATTTGTAATACGCATTCCGTAAGGCAAATCTTTAAGACGACATGAGGAATGCATAAGTTTCTTAAGACCTAATGCAATAGTTGAAAAATATAGTTTTTGCCCAATAAGAACGAAATCAAGGATAAAAGACTAAAAAGGTTTGCTTTGTCTCGATGACCCGTTCGAGGAAGAATCACATGTGCAATGATGTTTTGTGAAACTTTGCATGGAAGTGTTAGTTGATTTACACTAAGTTTTGTGATGTTTTCAAAATCTTTTCCGGTAACCCGACAACATGCCTCGAAAAGGTTATACCCTTCAAAAATAGGATAAGTTTTATGAAGAAAAATTTGAATATTACACGGCTCAAGCTCAAGAATATCACGAATGAGAGTTTTCTTGACGATGATAAAAACATTTTTGAGTAAACATGAAATCTCATCCGAACGAGTAGTAATAACCATATTTTTATAAAATTCATTTATAAGGCAAGGATATACATGTTCTTCTAGAGTAGCTACTGACACCCACCCCATGTTTTCAAAATATCCTTTAATATGAAATGTGGTGCTTCAATAGTAAAGTCGGTAAAATCAACGTTTTTACCTATTAAAATGGGAGATTTTTCAATTGGGTTGGCTGGTACCTTTAGCTCCATATCGAATTCTTCGTCGGATGATGGTAGAGGAGATCGCCTCACCATACTCTTAAGTCTTTTCTCCGCTCTCCTAGAACCCGACATTGTAGAAAAGTAGAGAGGATATGAAGAAAAATCAAGTTCTAGGGTTTCAAATTTTTTGGGAAAAATTGGAATGAAATGGATGAAAATTGGAATTTTGAAAAAAATTGAAGTGTAGGTAGGGAGTTTTTCTATTTTGAGGAGCATTGATGATTTGAGTGCAGAGAATGAAGGAGAGAGACGAGATTTAGGAAGGAAATTAAGAGAAAAATGGAGAAGAGAAGAAGAAATAAGGTCTGGTTCTTGAAATCACAGGTTTTATCTGTGATGTACCGGACATTCGATTCATTAACTGGACATCCAGTTGACAAATCTCTCTATCAAACTGAACGAGCCAACATGACGTCGTTAGCTTGCTGTTCACCTTTTTTTCAAATAAAACATACTAAATATGGTGCACGTAAAATAATGAAATCATGTAATCGCATGTACTTAATCATATATTTCAAATTTATCAATAATGCCTATACCCCTTCTAATATGTGAGAAATGATCAAGAGTTAGATGTTTAGTGAAGATATCAGCCTATTGATTTTCCGTATTTATAAATTCTAACACGATATCTTTCTTTTATGTGTGATCTCTTAAGAAGTGATGTCTAATTTCAATGGGCTTCGTTCGAGAGTGCAAGATGAGATTTTTAGACAAGTTTATTGCATTAGTGTTATCACATATGGTAGGTGTATGATTAAAGGATATGTGATAATCACTAAGAGTTTGTTTCATCCATAGAACTTGTGCATAACAACTAGCAACCGAGATATATTCAGCTTCTGTGGTAGACAATGCAATGGAATTTTGTTTCTTAATAAACCATGATACAAGTTCTAAGCCTAGAAAATGACATGTTTTGCCAGTGCTTTTATGATCATTTGTGCACCCGGCCCAGTCGACATCCGAATAGCTAAGAAGGTCAATATGGGTGCCCTTGGGATACCAAAGTCCTAAAGTTTTAGTGCTACTAAGATATTTAAAGATTCGTTTCACGGCCTTAAGATGTGATTTTTTAGGATTTGATTAAAATCTAGCACATAAACACACACTAGACATAATATCGGGTCTACTTGTGGTTAATTAAGGAAGTGATCCGATCATACCTCGATATTTTGTTATATCAATGGACGTACCTTCATCGTCCTTGTCCAATTTTATAGATGTGCTTATAGGGGTGTTCACTGGTTTCAAGTAATCCATGTTAAATCTCTTGAGCATATCCAATATATACTTACTTTGATTGATGAAAATTCCATCACAAGTTTGCTTAATTTGGAGACCGAGAAAGAATTTAAGTTCTCCCATCATGCTCATTTCAGATTCCATGTCATGCACTTAGAGAACTCTTCACAAAGATAAATATTAGTAGTACAAAATATAATATCGTTCTTTTGAGTTTTAACAAAAAGAGTGGTATCCATTTTTCTAATTGAAAATCATTTGAAATTAAAGATTTGCTCAATCCTTTGTCAAAGCCCTACGAGTTTGTTTTAGACCACATAGAGCTTTTCGTAGTTTGAAAACATAGTCCGGATGTTTGTGATTTTTAATACCGGTTGTTTGTTCAACAAAAAATTCTTCTTGAATAAAGCTGAAAAGCAAATTTGACATTCATTTGATAGAGAGTGAATTTTTTATAACGAGTAAATACAAGAAGCATGCGAATGGATTCTAATCTATCCACTGGTACAAATGTTTCTTCAAAATCGTTCCCTTCTTCTTGATTGTAACATTGTGCCACTAATCTAGCATTGTTACACACAATTATTCCGTTCTCATCACGTTTATTTCTAAATATCCATTTAGTACCAATGACAATTTGATCATTTGATCTAGCGACTAAATCTCAAACATGGTTCCGTTCAAATTGATTAAGTTCTTCTTGCATAGCTAGAATCTAAAATTCATGAAACTCGGCCTCTTTGAAGTTCTGTGGTTCAATTTTGAATAAATGTACAACTACTTAAAAGATTTTTAGTAGAGGATCTAGTAGTAATACATTTTGATGGATCACCAATGATTAGCCTTTAGGAAGAGAAGGAACAAATCTCCATTCTTTTGGTAGAGGCAAATCATTTTGGACTTTAGTTGACTCTTTTTCGCTTTGTCGAACATTTTCTCCTTCTTGACATTCATCTAGCGGGTTTTTCTTGTGTTAACCTTGGATGGACATTTGTTCGAATGGAATTTCCAACCCTACATCAATATTAATATCTTTCTCATGATCATAAGAGTTAGTTTCATCGAAAGTGACATGCATAGATTCTTCAACGACTAGAGTTCTTTTGTTGAACACTCTATAAGCTTTACTAGTCGATGAATATTCTAGAAAAATTCCAACATTGGATTTTAAATAAAATTTTCCCAAGTTTTCTTTTGTATTCAAGATAAAGCATTTGCACCCAAAGATTTTGAAATATTCGTTATTGGGAATTCTATGTTTTCAAAGTTGGAGTTTTGGTTTTCTTTCGACTAATTCAAACTCTATTAACAATATAACAAGCATTGTTAACGGCTTCGACCCAAAAATAATTTGGCATGTTATTTTCATTTAGCATAGTACTAGTCATTTCTTACAATGTGGGATTATTTCTTTCTACTACGCCATTTTGTTGAAGAGTTCTAGAAGCCGAGAAATTATATTTATATCCATTTTCATTACAAAACTCATCAAAGGCGAGATTATCAAATTCTCCACGGTGATCACTTCTAATAGTTGTAATGGAGTACCCTTTTTCATTTTGGACCTTTTTGCGAACATGTTTAAAGGTTTTTAAGGCTTCATCTTTGAGAGTTAAGAAAAGAAACCAAGTGAATCTAGAGAAATCATCAACGATGACGAAAGCATAGTATTTTCCACCCAAACTAACGGTTCTTGATGGTTCAAAAAGATCAATATGGAGTAATTGAAGTGGTTTTGTAGTGGATGAGTGCACTTTGGGTTTGAATAAACTTTTCACTTATGCATCGCAAATTTTGTATTTTTTAAACTTCAAATTTGGTAAACCTTTAACAAAGCCGTTTTGTAAGATTTTCGAAAGAAGATGCATCCCAACATGATATAATCTTCTATATGCCATATCCAAGTATCCTCTTTCAAACTCACTGAGCATTTTTCGTCATTTTCGAAATCGATATTTATGATATAAACATCTTTACTTCGCCTTTCTATTAACAATACCTCTTTAGCTGTAGCATCTTTAGTGAGACATTTAGAAGAATCGAATTTAATATGATAACTTTTATCATATAATTGACTAATATTAAGTAAATTATGTTTTGAGATTATCTACCAATAGTACATTCTCAATGGAGGGGGAAAGATGATTACCGATGTTTCCAAATCCTGATGATTTTTTCCTTTGCATTGTCTCCCAATGTGACATAAACTCCATCCTTCTTTTTGAAGTTCGATAGTAAAGTCTCTATCCAGTCATGTGCTTTGAACAGCTACTATCCAAGAACCATTTGCTTGTCACCTTCTTTGGCACTTACAAAAATAGTTCAATTTTTATTTTTGGTACCCAGACAAGCTTGGGTCCTTGGTAATTAGTTTTAGTGGATCCTCGAGTCCACTTATTTTTACTTTCAAAATGTAGCTTCTTTTTTGTTAGATAAATGTAGGCAATATGTTCATCATTGTTGCAAATATTAGAAGTGGTTTTTGAGGGAATTGTATTTGAGGCTTTCACAAATAAAGTTTTGAGAAATTTTTGTTTCAAAAATGGTTTATATCCAATGTCTCATTTATCAAAAACGTATTTTTTGTTACCGAGCATTAAATCAAAACTCTTCTTCCCTTGAGTGAATTTAAAAACAATATTTGTCAAGTCTTCAAACTTTTCTTTCAAAAAGCAATGTTCTTTATACAATAAAACATAATCATTTTCCTTTTTAGTTTTTAAAATTTCATATTTTTAATAATTTATGTTTCTCTTTAAGAATAGAATGTAAGATTGATCAAGAAAAGCAAAAATAAGTAAAAAATTCATCTTCATCCAATACAAACAAGAATCTAACCTAGCATGATTTTATATAAATTACAAGAAGATTAATGAAAAGATGTCACCTAAAAACGTGAATGAGTACAAAAGATCTGGATCTTCAATTCCAAGCTCGAAATCTTCAAGTTTTTAATGTAATTGGCCTTCAATTTCATACTAGGTTGATCTTTTCTCCCAAAAGATATGACTTCGCCTCTTGTTCTTGATGAATTTTATGTGATGGAGGTGTTTTAAGATGCTCAAGAAAAATCCTCCAATGCGTAGCTCTTGTTTGTACTTTTAGGTGGTGAAATTAAGTCAAGAAACGCATCACAATTGGGTTTCAAAAGAGTTTGAATCATAAAAGAAAATTAGCTGGTTTAGTTCTAAATACTACTATATCCACACATCTTATTATACATTGGGCACACATGGAAGAAACAAATTGCTCGAGTTGTGAAAAATAGTGCCCTGTATGCGCATGGCACAAATCTTTTCACCCCCACCCACTTGCGATTTTGTCTCTAAGCTACTATCAATATTTTGTCATATATTTCTCTCTCGATATTTAATTAAGGCAACTCAAAATGAAATGGAAATATAACTCCAAGGGCCACAATTCTTATAAAAATATCACTTTTTCAGTTCGGATATTTACCATGCGAAAAAAGGGATATAAATTTGAGGCTAAAAATTCGAAGCATAACTTTTGTGGGTAGATATTGATTTGTGAAAATAATTTGATTGTATTTCACTCGTTTGACTCCTAATTACATCTAATTGATCATATGTGATCTTCAATCGTCATTTTGTTGTTCAAATCAACTATTGAATATTTTTACTTTGGTCCCTGAACTTTGGATTTCTTATATTTGGCCCCCCTCTTTTGCTCCTTTTGACTAATTCCATCATTTTTATCGAGCCTTACCTAACAAAAAATATATACATAATGAACACATAATTCATCAAAATTCATATCAATTAATCTCATTTAATGACTAGATGAGTATACAAAATGTACTTATCAAACAACTCAAACTTGAACGTTTGCTTGTCTTCAAATAAAATAGAACTTGATTTAAACAAACTTTTTAAACAAACATTGTTAGATAACCTGCCTTTGGTCTCAGGATAAAAAAAAAATATGTCTTCAAATTATGCATGGATTCAAAATCACATTGCTAAAGTAAATATCTACTCATCTAGTGTAAATGAGACAACCCAAATTCTTAAAATTCGAGTGTCACTAAAGTCATATCTTGAATGTCATATTGTACTTTCAAAAACTTAAAATTGTTATTAAATAATATTGTGAAATAATAAGAGTGAATGCATAACGTAAAATTTGACATCAAAATAAAATAAAATGTTAAAAGTTTTTAGCAGTCTTAATATCTAAACAAATAATTAATAAAGTTATTAATTAAATAAAAGTAAGTTTGGTGGGTCTCGTATTACATGCCACTTCATTACCCATTTTTTGTCTTGATTACCATGAAACGTTGAATTTTAAAATTAATAAAATCTTATCATTATCTCAACCATATTTCGGTTAATGAGATGAGATTATAAATTTAAAATAAAAGATTACATTATCTCAATAATTAATAAGATGGAGATAAAATTATTATCTCAACCATTTAAAATTTCAATTTAATTATAACAAATTAACATTAAAAAATTATCTCATTTATCTTTAAAATTAAATAAGATAGAGATAAAATCAAATATTATTTCAACCATTTAAAAATACAATTTAATTAAATGATATAACCTTTTAATATTATCTCAACCATTTAAAATTTCAATTGAACTAAAAGAGAAAAAATTAAAACATTATCTCATATATCTTTAATATTAAATAAGATTTTGATAACTTGGACTTAAACCCAAAAGAAAAAATAAAACAAAAGGTGTGGGCTATCATTCCACCTAATGAACTTTTATGCAACTGACCATGCTAAAATATCAATCGTGTCTATTTTTATAACGGGCCAAAGCTAAACTAATAAAATTAGGCCCACGAGTACGGGTATTACAGAAAAACTGATGTGTGTGTGTGTGTGTGAAGCTTCATGCAAATCACCATAAATTCATAAAGTGATTCAAATCCCGACCCTTAATTGTCAATTTTCTTTCTTTCTTCTCTCATGAGATGCACATCTCGAAATTTATTCTTTTAGCTCTTTTTCCCAATTTGTGATATAAGGTTGAATTCATATACTAATTCCCACAATTTCTAATTTAGATAGATTTTACTAATTGCAGCTTAGCACATCAATAATTGAGGATTGTCCTTATTTTTTACCGCTTCAAACCTCTAAGAATTAGCTATACTAATAATCTCTTGTCAAATGTCTAATTCTTTTAGACAAGTGTTTGGGACTTAATCAAGGTATTTAGTGCGTTTTCTGTTTCATACACCTCATTTATTCATTTTAAGTTTCGTTTGGGATATTTTACTTTTGTCCTTATTGTGATCTTTTACGGGTTAACTTCACAATATGACAGTTTTTCCCCCTTTTTACAATGATTAGCGTAATATCCCTTATTAAACACTTATTTTCCAAAATCGGCCCCTAATTTAAGATTTCACCTAATTTTTATCTTGTAAGCCTCAGACATCAATATAAAATTTAGAACACACGAAATTCACATTTATCTCAGTGTCTCACTATAACAACTCAATCACCTCAAAATAACCTAGAATTGGTTTAAGGATGCATAATTGTTTGGATTTAGCGAATAAGGTCTACTATTTTCTGAATCAAATTAATCCTTCATGATTCAAAACATAAATCTTGTACACAAAATAATATCAAGTTTCACATGAATAAGGATAAATCAACATAAAATGCAACTTTTCCACAATTTATAATCTAATACATGCTTTCAAATACATGTATCATAGTAAGTAAGTTTATCTAACTTACGGAAGCACATAAAATTGATTTTAAAGCTAAAATTTTTATTTTTCCTATTTTATTTTATTATTATTTTAGCATAGAAACAAACACACAAAATAATTAATAACATTCTTGATTTTTTTCACTCCAAACTTGTAATAATTATTACTTCCAATGTCTAAAAATAAAACAAGTAATATATAAAAATTATGGATCAAGAAAGGAACTAAGTACTTCTTGGTATCAATCTGAAAGTGGTGGCTGAACTGATATAAAAGTGCTGCATCTTGATGGTCCATGTTTCTATGTTTTTCCCCTTGTCCAGCGTAGGCTTGCGTATTTAGTTGTTATGTTCGTACAAAATAAAGATATAATTATAACATTAAACTTACAATAAGTTCTAACACAACCTATAAGATTATATGAGATGAAGATATTCTAAATTACTAAAAGCAATAAAATTTACTAATATATATTAATAAAACAAAATAAATGAAAAGGAAGGGAAGAAAATTAGATTGCCTCCCGACAAGCGTTTCTTTATAATCATTAGCTTGACTTTGTTATTTTGGCTACTCATAGTGGTTTGAACATAGAGTTTTCGGCCTTGCATCAGTTATAGCAACAGATGTTCTATGATTTATCTTTGGCCCTCCAAATTTTAAGGTTTCCTCAGTTGTCTTTAATCATTCCAACCAATCCACCAACTTTCCTTTTGTAATGATGACTTCCATTATCATCCTTTTCTTCATGGTTAATCATTTTGCATTCCTCAAAGTAAGGTGGTTGCCTGAGTTGAGTAGTCATGGTGAAACCATTTTGTTTGTCTTCCATCCTCAAAATTATCTCTTCCTTTTCAAAATTCATTAAGCACGTCCAATTATTAAGAATGGTCTTCCCAAAATTACTAGTGTAATGACCTAGCCTCTATGCCCAATTAGTTTACTTATGTATTATCTACTATGTGAGAGCCTAAGTCAATCTTACCCCCTCACGAATTTCTATCACAATCTTAGGATTCAAACTTATGACCTCTACCTTATGAAAGACTAAAGTTCAATCATGATACCAATTGGGATACCAAATGTAACATCCCAAGTCTATAAAATTCTATACTTATGAGTGCTTGCATTAATTTTCATTTAAGAAATAGATGCAGGAAAATAGATAAAATTGAATAGCATCAATTAAACTTAATTATATCGTAATTTTTGGGATTTATTAAAATCTTAGACAATTTCATAAAGAAAATTACAGTCTGAAATTGTTTATTTATAACAATTCAATTAAATCTAAAAAGGATTCAAAGAATCTTATTAGATTAGAAATAAAGCGTTCAACTCGGATAGTAACTAATCCATCTCGCCTCAAGTGTTCACCTCGCATCATTTAGCTCTCATCATCTGAAAATTGGGAGAGATAATGTGGAATGAACCAACGCCCAATAAGCAAACTCCTTACATATGATGTATGCTTATGGTATGCACATGCATTGCTTAAAATAAATAGATTTTCTATTATATATCCCTTTTCCTTTCATTTTCTTAAAAAAATAAACATTTGTAAGCTCAATTTAGAGTATCGCCTAAACAATCAAAATGCAGTGAGCAATTATTATTTAGAAACAGATTCATTCTATCGATAGTATTGCAAAACGGTTAATATTAATATTGAACATTGGTCAGGTGCATCGGTCCCACACGCTCCATTTCCCACTTACACCTTTCATGGTACAGACATACACCTCATAATAAAAGCATTCATGATACGTATCTTTTTAAAATACTAATTGATTCATTAACATTTGAAAACCTTTTACCTCTTGAAACTTCATACATGCTTATGGTTGCATTGTAATAGATAAATATGTCATGAGAAATATTTATGATATAAAACATAATAATCATATCATCTGAAAATGGAGAAGGGTAACATAAAATGAGCTAACACTCAGTAAGAAAATCTCATACATATGATGCATGTTTATGGTATGCATATGAATTACTTTAAAATAAAAAGTATTTCTCAATATGTATTCCATTTTTTTCAATTTATTTATAAACTTAATATTAATATCGTGAGTTTACTTGGTGTATCGCCTAGCTAATCACAATGGACAATTATTTGGAACATGATTCATTGTACTAGTGCACCCGACCAATGTTCAATGTCCAAATATAATGTCAATACTAACGACTCGACCTCTATACCCAAATCGTTAACTTATATACTATTTGCTATGAGTGAACCTAAATTCATCTTACCGCTCATGGATTTTGTCATGTCCCTATGACTCGAATCCATGACATTTCCCTTAAGAGATACTAATCCTGGTACCAGTTGGACGAACTCCTTACTGTCACATTTATTTATTAAATTTGTTTTGAAAATAAAGTTAAGTTTTAATCATCTTATATGTTTATTACGTACAAATTATTTTCATAAACGTAGTCATTAATATTTGTTACACTAAAGAAAATTCAATCATTTCCATATTTATGAATTCCACCCACACACACACACACACACACACATATATATATATATGTTCTCGATTTTATAGGCAAAAATGTATATTGGCAGCTGAACTCCATTTTTTGTTGTGATGGCATGAACATGTTTCTCTTTTGGCTACCTTCGAAGTCTTTGAGAGAATTAAATAGACAGCACAGAAGCTTGAACAAGGGATTGAAAACTTGATTGATGGAGTTTGGACGACATCGTCTTTTAGGATTGTGATAGCTAAAACATGTTTGTGTTGATTCTTTTCTGCGTCGTCTAGTAGAGTACCTTGTGTTCTGTTGGACATTGCATCTGTTATATGCCCTTCTTAATTTTCCAGATTTTTAATTGAAACATTCTAATTTTGTAGCGCAATCTCAGTTTTTGTAATGTATTGAATCATTAGATCCTCCAAAGATGACTTATTCTCTTGTTATGAAATCTTGGTTGGTTGCCCCTGAATCTGATTTCCCTGACTCTAATTATTAACTCATGTGAAGTTCAGATGATTTTTTCAACTTGGATTATATGTGATGGAGTAATAATTGTTTTGTTACATCTGAAAATTATGTGCATATTGTACCTCTTCAGACTAATAAACATGTGAGGAGGCTAAATGACAGCTTATAGTTGTATGATCTATCCCGCAACCCTCGTAGACTGGTGCTGGTTGGTGCGCCATATTCACATTTTAAGTTAAATTGTCTAATTTCTTTGTTAATGTATTTAGTGATCCCTCTCTACTAACATTAATCAAATTCGTATGTCCGAATTTATTATATCTCCATATAAATTCATATACATAAGACCACATTAACCTACTGGAATTCTATATAGATTTCATAGCTTATAATTATATATCGGTTTCTTATAATACCTATATTATTTATTGCACGAGTTAGAATCATACTTCACATCTACTATCCCTAAATCAATTAATTGTTGTCCAACCAATTGAAACATTAAAAAATACAATAAATAATTAGCACGTATTAAAGTGGCATGAAATCTTAGAATTAAACAAATATTAAAAATCATAAGCTACGTCGTCATCCTAACATAAGGTATAATTAGGCACTCATAATGTCGAAATAAAACAAATAAAAATTAAACGACATGAGTGGTTTAATTTCAATAAACAAGATGAAATTCAATTCGAGATATTGTTAATCTTCGTCGCACGAATCCCAACAATTATACTTTGTTTCCTGTCTTGAGTGTGTAAATCTTCCGGTAAATTGATGGAACGTGATTAATTCTCAAAATTCTTTCCAAATTCTTGATGGATTCTTTGCACAAAAATCTGGAATTCCTCTTCTTTCTTCCTGATGTCGCTCGTCTCTCCTTTTTTCAGTGTGCGCATCTCCCTTTTAATTTGTGATCTGCCGCCCGCTTTCTGTGGTAAATAAGGAGTCCATTTCATTTGTCTTTGATTTCCATTCCAATTCCAATTCCAATTCCAAGGCCCAATTATATTAATGTTTTTTACAAAGGTCTCATTTTTTTTTTCCAATTTATGCAATTTAGTTCTTGAGTTTATTTATTGTGCAGTCCTTGTCCTCCTTCAATTTCTAATTTTCGAAATTTGATCCCCAAATTATAGATTTCTTTCAGTTTCGTCCTTGATCTCAAAATAATGCTAACAAAAGCCACTTTTGGTTACTTAGATAAGTATAAATTTCACACTTATCAAATATTCCCAACTTTAACATGTGGTCGTCCTTGAATAAAGTATAATAGATACTTAAATACACTCTAACAATTATACTTAACTCGATATAAGCAATTCTATGTTTCCTCAAAATACACATCACAATCACAAAATTTATATAGTTTAATGAGACACAAGAATTATTTTAGAACTCCATATATTTTATATCTATCTCTTAGGCGTGTGTGTTTAGCATTTTCAATTTCACTGATACTACTTGAAATATAATAATTTATTCCAACTTCCAGAGTTTGTTTTCCTGAAATCTTAGTAATGACTCATCACTCATATTGCTCTCTTTATCTTTTAATTCTTCCAAAGGCAAACTAACAATGAGATATGCTTTATTTTCATAAACTACTCAACCACCTTCCAATTTCTATTCCTTGACCAAGACTTAGCCGAATGGATATAGCACTTATAGTTTGTTTTGCTACTACCTCAACACACTTTGCGATATTTCAATTTTATTTTATTTTTTTGTCCCATATTCTGTTTTTCGGATCTTTTTGGTTTTCAAGGTAGCTTTCACTCTACATTGTAAGCAACCTTCTTCCCTGGTGGATTAACTCCTAAACATGGATCAAAAATAGGGTGAAATTACTCAAGACTAGCTTCACACTACAACGTAGTCAACTTTTTCCTACGTGCAACATCTAGTACACTGTCTTTTACTTTTTCTAGCAAATGAGTGGTGTTGTTCTTGATTTTGGATGGATCTCATAACTCCCAGATTTATTCTAAAAGGGTTTTTAATATGGTTCTAATTGGGGGTAATTAGTGTAATAAACATGCTCTACAATCTTAAAATATTCTAAGTCAGCTAATTTACACAACTCAACTCATAGTCAACCATAAGCGCAATCAAGAATGAATATGTACTCAAATTGTTCAAAATCTAATTATAAAATAATAGAATTCATAAATAATTAAAAATGAGTGTCGACACGAATCGATCCAAATTTTGCTCAAGGATATGCACAATATCATCATTGGATATGAATCACTTTGTTCGAATTAAGTCATACACAAGCATGCAAGATAAAACTTAAATTTATTTATTTCTTTTATTAATTTTTTAGACTCAACAAATTATTCATGCAAATTAAATTAAAAGAAAACCTAGTTTTCCACCCGTAAACTTAATTCCTATATTGTCCTCAGTGTAATACTATAAAGCTCAAAATACAGAAATTAAATAGAGGAGAGGAATTTTAGACTCGTCGGATAAGTGTTGGAAGATGGAGTTGGCCTTGAAACTTGTAGAATCTTTTCCTTTCTTTTATCCTCCTTCAAAATAGATTTTTGTTCTTTATGCCAATTTTTCCTACAATTAAAATTATAAGCAATAATATTCAAAATCCCAAAAGAATAATTCAAACACATCAACTACATATTACATCTACTTTAATTCGATGAAATAAGTTTTGTTTGTGTTAATTTAGATGAATATGTAAAGGAGTGGAAGAATTTTGAAAATATGAAGTGAAAACTTATTAAAAATAACAAAACAATTTTTTTTAGAAGTTTTGGGGCTGTTCTCTTTGCTGTTTTCGTACCGTTTTCTGTTTTCGATTTTTCAAACACTGAAAATCCCGTTTTCAAAAATGAATTTTTGAAAAAAAAAAAAAATTGTACTAAAAACTCAATTTTCCATTTCCCCCACAATTCTTCCTCTTTCTTGAGCCTCAATTTCTTCTCCATTTTCTAGATTTCAATTTTCTATCAATTACTTCCTTAAAGAGGGAAATGGGGATGAAAATATAGAGTTTAAATTGAAGTTTTTTTAAAGGTTGATTGTTGTTTACTGGATGCTATTTTGACTTTCATTGAGAGAAAATCAAGTATAAGAACAATGGCCGTGGGTTGGAGGGAGAAGAATAGACAATCAACGATACAAGGATCGCGGATCGCGATCGCAATTGGGATTGGAGTTTTATCCTGATGCATTTTCACCTTCTTCCCCAATGGATTCCTCTCCTCTAATCCGCCTCACCGTCTTTCCAAATCCAGTCTCGAGNCATGCGTAATTACTTCAAAATTAGTTCTGCTTATGAATCTTCTAAAGAAGTTCTTATTCCGGGATTTTAAAATTAGTAATGAGCTGCAATTTGTGGGGTTCATTTGTTGTGCTGTGATTTATGTAAATTGAGGGGGGCAGTTAACTGAATTTTTAATTTAAGCTTTTATTTTGTTCCATGCTTATGTTTCTTAGGTTTCAGCTATAAGAGCAACTTCAAAGATTTGACTTTTATGTAATTCTCATTTTCTTGCAAAACTGTAATTATTCTGGGCATATCAGTCCCTCAAGAAACAGATAAGGAAAGAGAAGGAAGATCTATTTGTGTCTTTTAACAAAATATGTAGTATATATATGTGTAAAAAAATTGTCTGTATATAGCTAGAGTTGATGAATAACTTTTTTGTCAATGTAATTTATTTCATTGTCAAACTCTTTTAGATATACTTAATCTGTTGTTGATTTGGTACATAGGAGGATTTGTCCTCGTGTGAATCTCCGAAAAAAAATAAACATGTTGAAAACGGACATCATGAGGGTGTCGGAAAAAGAAAGTAAGAGAGCTGAATGATACGTTACGGTTAGCCGAGCAGGGAAAAAATCATGCGCGGGAACAATAAGGTCCTTTTTAAGACTGTAAGAAATGATGCTACTTTGAAAAGACTCAAGTCGATTATTGTTCATATAAATTACCACCTAGACAAACTGTCGAGAATGCTAGCAGTAATAGAATTCTATGTTTATGGCAAGCAAGATGCTCTAGATTCATTCCCAGATGGTTTAGAATAGCAGTGCAAATGTGAAGATCGTGTTGATGGAAATTTTCAGGGTAAGTTTTTCTTGTTTATTTTCATAGTATATGGATAATCTTGAGAATATTAGGAAGCTGGTGTGATTGGCTTGCTTGGGGTTAGTATTTTTGTTCCTTAAATAGCTTGAGCTATTTTTTCTTGTTCAATCGTGTTAAGTTGTTCTCTTCCTTTCTGCAGGAAAAATTAGGGGGATGGATTTTTAAGAGCAGAAGCCAAGAAAAGTTTCTTAAGGGATCCATGTTTCCCTTGCTTGTAACCGAGGAACTCGATGTTTGGCCTGAGAAAGACTTCCGTCAACGTATTTGGGCATGTTCTATATGTGCAATCTTTACTCTATATATTCCTTTACAATCCTTTTCTATGCTATTGTGTTATGCAAAATGAGTCTTCATGTTGTATCGAATTCCATTTCACAGATGACGGTAAACGAAGCGAAAGAAGTATGTTCACATTGGTGGATGAAGAAAGCTTTGAATGAGTTTGTTCGTCAATTAATGTGTATACAAAGGAAGGAGGAAGATCCTTTGGGATTGTGTAGATTAGAATACTGCAGAAGTGAAGAATCAAGAATGAGCATCGGAGAGCTCAAAATGCAAACGAAGAAGTCGATTATTACTTGAAGATGGTGAATCCGTGTAGGAGTCTATGGTTCCACTTTCGTGAACTTTCCAGCAACTGCAAAAAAGTATTCCTAAAAAATGTGGAGTTTAGATGGAAGTAGGGAAGGGATGGAGAAGTTAAGGGGGGGAGGCAAAGGGAATAGAGAAAATGTGCAAAGATTTTGACTCGATTCTTTTATTCATTTATTATTCTTCTAGATTCTGACTATATTCATCTTCTTTCTTAGTAGTTTCATTGTTACTTAGAAATGTCTTGAGAAGTTGTAACGAATGCCAATACTGAATATATGTTTCTTTATTAAATAAGTGTGAATGGCATTGACTTTGACATTTCTAGTGTAACTGTGCTTTTCTTTGTTAATTTACTTTGTGAGAGATTGAAACTTGAACTATGGTTTTAAAAGATATGTAGCAATCAATGTCGATGCATCATTACATTTCTAAAGTCTGTGTGCTTATGTTGCATTTTTACTTGTAAGTGGTTTATCTATAATCAAGGAGTATTGTTATTTATTATCACTGATGATATTCATCGTATTTAGACGATCACAATTGTATTTGGAAAAAATTGTGAGAACTAACATGAACTCGATAAGAATGATTTCAAAATATTTATTACCATGTCAACGTGAGCTAAAGTTTAAACTTTTTTGCAACTTGATTAGGCTTGGTTGTGACATGATACTATTTAATTCTTGTCACAAGTTACGTATAAAGAAAAAAACAAGGACTTTGCCAAATTTAATTTAGGTTGTGTTTTTTATATTTGGAAAAAAATATTTCAAGATTCACAAACTTCAAAATTTATATGTTATTTAATACTATATTAATATTAAACTATTAAAATTTATTGAATAATCAGATTTCTTGAATAAAATATTATAAAAAAAATATTCTCAAAATTTCAAAGTAAACGCGTTTTCCATTTTTATGTTTTCAGAAATAATTTTTCAAAATGACAAAAAGAACGCATTTTCAGTAATTTCAAAACAGACACCAAAAATACAAAACAAAAAATACAAAATAAATTCAAAACACAAAACTCAAAACAGAAACACAGAGAGAACATTCCATTGTTTTTCTGAATTTTCAATTTTTTTCATGTTTGACCGTGGTCGAACTCATGGTCAACCGTATTTGACTGTGGGAAACAGGGAAGATTCAATAACCGCGGTTGGTTGTGGTTAACAAATCGAAGTTGACCACGGTCAACAAAATTTTTTAAACAGTGGTGTTAGAAAAATAATTTTAAAAAAAATTCAAACAAAATGTTTTTTAGCTGAACAATTAAATTTGTCTAAATACGAAATGCAATCGTATTCATTATATGCCATGCAATAACAAAAATTAAATAATTAAGGCTTAGAAATATAAGTTACTTTCCATTAAGTTCTTGGTTTATAGTCCCAAGCTAGACTTTGGCCAAACATTAATCTTGGTGGCTCAAGTAAGAATGGTTTAGCCTTGCACTCATTGTAATTTACAGCCTTGCATCATTGCTTTGCTTTCTAAACCTTGAATTCTCCATTGTCACCTCTACCAAAATTTTGTTTTTACTGTGTTTGCTGAATTTCTCATAGTCAAGAAGTATAAGGGAACTTTATGGAGCAACTCGGTACATTCTTGATGATGGAGATATTACAAATTTTGCTATATTTGCAGTTTCAATCCAACTAGCTTTAAGGATTCTAATAAGAAAAAGTCGCAGCATACGATGAACCAAGAAATTGATACAATTCAAAGAAATAAAATTTGGGAGCTTGTAGAACTTCCAAATGACAAGAAGAAAGTAGACATGAAGTAGGTTTACAAGACAAAGTTAAACTCACAAGGAGAAATCGACAAACACAAAGCTTGTTTGGTGGTAAAGGGATACAAACAAAGATATGTTATTGATTTTCAAGTGGTTTTTGCACTGGTGGCCTGTATTGAGACCAATAGAATGGCTATAGCACTTTCTGCTCAACGGAACTGAAAGATATTTCAGATGGATGTAAAATAAGCATTGTTTAGCAGGTATCTTGAAGAAGAAGTATACGTGAACCAGCCACCTGAGTATGCGAAAGGTGGTCAAGAAACAAAGGTTTTTCAATTGAGAAATGCTCTTTACGGTTGAAGCAAGCCCTAATACTTGGTACAATAGAATTGAGAAATGCTCTTTATGGTTTTAAGAAGTGTCCATTTGAGCATACTTTCTACACCGATGAAGGCAAACAAAGTGATAATTTTGATCATTTGTCTTTATCTTGATGATTTAATTTTTATCAGCAATTGCTCAATTATGTGTGAAGAAAGAAGCTATGAAGCTGGAGCTCGAGATGACATATATAGGTCTTCTACATTTCTGTCTTGGTATTGGGGTTAATCAATGTGAAAAAGGAATAATTATTTGTCAAAAGAAGTATGCAAGAGATTTACTAACGAGATTTAGAATGAAAATGTGACACCAGTAAACATTCCTATAGAAGTGGACTTGAAGCTAAGTAAATCTGATGGTGAGAGAAGTGTTGATGCTACCCTTTATAAAAGACTTATTGGCAGTCTCACGTACTTGATAGCCACAAGGCCGATTTATATTTATATTTTTTATTTTTATTTTTTGTTTTTTTTTTGTGTGTGCTGTGAGCATGCTTAACAGGTTCATGGAAACACCAAAAAAGAAATTGTTGGGAAGTAGGGAAAAGTGTTTTGAGGTATAGAAGTGGATCTTTTAATGAATGTATTCATTACACAAGGGTTGAATATGTAAAATTGGATGGCTATTGCGATAGTGATTGGGGGAGGAAGTATTGATGATAGCAAGAGTACTTCCTGATAATTTTTTAACATAGGATTAAGGGCTATTTCATGGGCATCAAAGAAGAGACATGTGGTCACACTTTCTACAGCTGACGCCAAGTACCTCTCCTTGGCATTTGCTTCTTGTCAGGCACTTTAGCTCAAATGGGTGTTAAATGAACTCAAGCACTCACAACAAGAAGGTATCTTGTTACCGTTTGACAATAATTCAGCTATTTCTCTTTCCAAAGATCCAGTATTTCGTGGAAAGAGCAAGCGTATAAGAATCAAGTATCATTTCATCCGTGAAATGGTAAAGAATGGTGATGTGAACATGAGGTATGGCAAGACACGAGATCAATTAGTTGATATCTTCACAAATGCATTAAACATCGACACATTCAAGTGTTTGAAGAAGGAATTAGGCATGACTACGATCTAGCTTAAAGGGGACTATTGGAATTTATAAGCTAGACGCATTTATGTCATGGTTCATTAACACTTTAATTTATGTACTTACTATTATGGTTTGTGAATTATGTTATTCATGTACTTGGTAATTTGAGTAGAATTTACTAAGTTTTTTGGTATTTGCATTTCAAAAGTTGGAAATTTTTCTTATAAATTTCCCAACATTGTTATTACAAACTCCATATAATCAATGGAAAAGAACTTTGAATTCAGTAATTCCTCTCATTTTCTCTATTATCATTTGTCAAGAATACACTTTTCTTGACAGTTTTTTTCGAAGTTGTGTTTATCCCCTTCAAATACTACGTGAATTAGATTCTGGCTCTAGTTATTGATTAACTATCTAGTAAACAGATTGTGGAATGCTTTGTGCTGATGCGGTTGGCTTTTTGTTTGAAGAACAAATTCAGTCTTCGAAACAGAAGTCCACTTATGCGACAAACGAGTTTGTTTTCATCTAATAATGCTATTCTCCTAGGCACTACCTATCATAGACACTCTATGTGTCACTCTACATAGCTTAAAAGGCCAAATTAACTTTTATATAAATAAAAAATGATTAATGTTAGGTAAGATATTGGGCATTTTAAGCCAAGAGTGCCACATAGATTGTCTATGATAAGCAGTGCTTATGAATAACGTTACTCTTTTCATCGATTTATTTTGCTTCGAATTATTAGTTACTAAGTATTAAAAAAAATTCCGTTACAAGTGTGCGATTTTCATTTGAAACATTACATGTTTGGAATTTTCATATGAAATATTACTTCAATTACTCAAATCTTTTTTTTTTCGAAAATTATTTTACTCATAAGTCATCAAAAGAAACTTTATGTGCTCATAATAAGGTGAAAAAAATAGAGATGAGTTTTTAACTTTTTATCATCATTAATTTTAGCTCATATAGCATCCGAATTCAAAAATGATCACATTGTGAGCACCAAGTGTTATGCGTTTTCTATACCGCAATTGTACGGTATCAAGTTTTGTAATATAACGATTAAGTAAGATGTCGAACCCACAAGGATTGAATATCAATTTCATACTAAGTACTATAGTTGAATAGCCTCTATTTTATCTAGACAATTGAAATTTAGTATCGAAGGTTTTAAATAATTCTACAGTAAATATGGTGAAGAACTCAACGATTTGTATGCAATTTAGAAGAATTTATCAATACGAGAAAGCCTAAGGTTGTGATTTCATCTAACTATCGACTATGTTTCTCAATCATAAGTTATCTCTAATTAATTTTTCCAACTTTATAAGCAAGAACACTAATGTAATTATATTCCTTCACTCGGGTGTTGAGTAAAAACTATTCCTAAAATTCAATTATAATATCTCTATTTGGAATTAAACATCTAAGAATTATCAAGTTCTTGGTTCTTATATGGAACAACATCAAAGAAATTACACTTTCTCTCGAAACCTATAATTTCCTAGGTTGTGTTATTCTAAGATCACATCTAAGGTTCCCTCTCTCAAGTGTCAAAACTTAAACAATCAAATCAATCAACTAATGGCCGGTTAATTGAAAGATTAATTTCAAATAACACAAATAACATAATGTAAAATCCCAATGAAGTAACTATTTAAAATCAAAACATAGTTTCAAGTTAGATTGCATCAACCCTAAATATAGGAATTAGTTCATGATGGATGAAAGAGTCATAATCAAATTCATAATCAAGAACATAGAGAAGAAAAAACTAAAAACTAGTTTGGAGCTTGAATTAATCTTCTTCTCATTGCTGCCTTCGTTCTCTCGATTGACCTCTTGCCTCTCGTCTCTTACATTTTGCCTCATTGAATGCCCCCGAAAAGTACCCTATCTAGTTGTATTTATAGGTTCTTTGAAGTCCTGGCCGAGTTGAATTGCAATTGGACTTTTAAATTGATGAAGAAAAATTGAAAGCCTTACTGACGGCGCAGCGCCTAGGCACCGCAAATCTGTTGGTTGATGGTGCCTGGGCACTGGTCAAGTGGCACCCGGGCACCTATTTGCTGTTTCATTCTGCTTTTTCTTGTCTCTACATATTTCTCCCTTGGCTAGGAGTTGAACAGCGCCTGAGCAGTGCGAGTCTAGCCTGCCTGGGCGCTGAAAATCTTTTTCTTCTGCATTGAGTGGCTACTAGGCGCTGTCCTTGCTGGACTTTTTCTTCTTTTTTCTACAACTTTAGCTTATTCATTTGCCTCCTTTGCCCGGTTTCCAAGGTATTCACTTGCTCGTTCATTTAATCATCTTGTTTAGCTCTTCAAACTCCATGATTAGCTCTTTTTCTTCATGTCTCCGTTCCTATAACACAACATGAATACACACATCAAAACGTTCTAAAAACTCCATAGATCTAACAAATTATCAAGTTAAATTTGTTTTAAATACAAGAATTAAACACAATCATCAAACACCCCCAAAAATAATAATTTTCTAGTCCTCAAGCAAACATAAAGTAAAAAGAGAAGAACAAAAGAAAGCTCACAAACAAAACTAAGCATATTAACTCGCAATTTATGCATTCAAAAGTTGTTTCAATTCCCGACCCGCAATGGTCAAATATCTCCTTTCTTCCTCGTGATATTCACACATCTCCAAACTTATTTTCTTTTATTCTCTTCCCAATGTGTATTCTAAGGTTGATTTCCAAATACATATCATATTCCTTACATCACTCCAATGTGGTTGAGTCTAATTGGTAATGTCAACAATCTATGCTCATGATGATTCTCCCAAAGTTTTGAGTTCTTCAACAATCAAGCTTATACTAAGCAATTCAAAACCACTACTTATCTAAGCCCTCTACCCTTTTTTCTTATTACATAATGTTGCTTATTTTGATATATTCTTTTTTTCCATCTCAAAATCAACCTCACCATTTTTTTCTCTTCTTGACTCGTGTAACTGGATTTTAGTCAGTAACTCCTTGATTTTTAAATACCAAAGGGTACTGGGTTGCAAGATACCCCAACAGACTTACTGACTTGAGTAAAAAATGTGCATGAATGAGGCATAGAATCAACAAGGTAAAAATAAATGGGACGTAGATCCCTAGCATACGGTCATCACCTTGTTTACTCTTGATAGTTAAAGACACTCCACACAATTACTCTTTCGACATGCACGTAATCACAAGAAGCTTAAATCATCTCTATCACTGGCTCAAACACCCCAAAATCATAATATAAAAGGTTCATGGATGTTATGAATAATTCACATCTAAGTCATCTATTTTTACCTATAGCGAGTATGAACTAACTCATTTATGTACAACACTTAACTCAATTCACGTGCACAAATAATGTCACATTCTACATCAAAAATTCAACCAAGGCACATAACTTACTCACAATTCACAAAATAATATATATTCTCAGGTATATGGATCATGGCCGACAAGGTTATGTAATTCAAACAAGCACACAATAGAAAAATATATGTTTTTTTATGTGAGGCACACAACTTACATGAAAAAAAATAAAAGCAAGTGAAAACAACTAAGCAATTAGACAATTAATATTTCACCCCCAACTTAAACTAAACATTGTCCCCAATGTGAAATTAAAGATAAACGAGGAGGACTTTTTCAGTGAAAATATTTGTTTTATTGCTATCATCTTCATGATGTAGCAGTGGTTGATTGATGGATGTTTATTCTGGTTTATTCCCCAAACTTGAGACTTGACCCATAAGAATAAAAGAGACATGTTAAAAATCTATTAAAAAAAATGTTCAAACTAAAATCCAAATAGTTGAAAAATAGAGATAGAACTTGGGTTACCTCTCAAAAAGTGCTTATTTAACGTCATTAACTTGATGTTGGTTCAAGGTTGATTCTCCAAGAGAGGTTTCTTCGACAACTCGCTCTTGCTCTCCATAGTAATGCTTCAATCATTGACCGTTGGTCCGAAGTATTAATTCATCTTTACTCAACAACTCCAATGCACGAAAGAAGAACACTTTATAAACGATAAATGGTCCCAACCAATGTGATTTAAGCTTTCCTGAATAAAGCTTCATGTAAGAATTGAAGAGAAGCACTAGTTGCCCTAGCTCGAATTCACTCCTTAAGATCTTATTGTCATGCCACTTCTTAGTCCGCTCCTTATAGGTTTTTGCATTCGCATGGGCCTCGTTTCAAAACTCCTCCAATTCATCAAGTTGAAAGAGACAATTTGGACCTATTACTTTTATTTCAAAATTCAGGTTTTTCACAACCCAATAAGCCGATACTCCAATTCCACTGACAAGTGACATGTTTTCCCAAATACTAGCAGGTGAGGTGACATTTTGATTAGGGATGATAGCCAAGTGCCAACTAATATCGTACATTATACTTTGCCAATAGAGGCTCGAAAAGATTATTGCAAAAGTGTGTACCTTCCTGATTGACAATTGCTCTAGGCGTGTAAAATTGAGTAAATATATTTTTCTATAAGAATTTCAAGACCATTGTTGGTGTAGTAATAGCTTATACCCACTTTGAAATATAGTCCATAGGAAATAGATTATACATCTGGTCAAAGGAAGGCAGAAAAGGCCCCATGAAGCATAACCCCCAAACATAAAAAAGCTCCACTTCGAGCATGTTAATTTAATGAAGTTCGTGATGCCTTGAAATGTTTCTAGTGCACTGAAAATGGTCACAACTATTCAAAAAGGTGAAACTATCCTTGAAAAGAGTGGGCCAATAGAATTCTGAATGTAGTACCTTTGTTGCAGTATAAGTAAGACCGAAGTGGCCTCCATAAGATGAAAAATGGCATTGATACACAATTCACTATGTTTCTCCCATGAAGAATGGCATTGATCCATGAATACCTCCATGATCTCCTTTACCATGTCTATAAAGATAACCATCATGCATCAATGAAAAGTTGTTGGGGTATTGTATATCCAAACGACATCCATCGAAAGGCGAAAGTTCCATAAGGGCAAGTGAATGTAGTCTTCTCTTGATCATCTGGTGCTGTTTTAATCTGATTGTAGCTAGAATACCTAACTAAAAAGCAGTAATGAGAGTAACTTGCCAAATGATCGAATACCTTATCAATGAAGGGCAATGGAAAGTGATCTTTTCTTGTTGCCTTGTTTAGCTTCATGTAGTCAATACAAACTCTCCAACAAGTTACTGTTCTTATAGGAATCAACTCGTTGTTGTCGTTTTTTACCACTGTCGTCCCACATTTCTTTAGTACCACCTGTATTGGATTGACCTATGTACTATCTAAAATAGCAAATATGATTTTGACCTTCAATAACTTCAATACCTATACTCTTATTGCTTTTTTCATTACTAGATTCAATCTCCTTTGGTGCTCAATAGATGGTTTGTAGGAATCCTCTATGAGAAACTTACGCATGCCAACTGTAGGACTAATTCCCTTTATATCTGATATAGACAAACCGACCTAAGGCAGACTTGTGTTTTCTCAACACCTTAAGCAGTTTTTCTTCTTCATCTTTGGTAAGTGATGAAGAAATAATTACTGAAGATGTAGAATCCTTCTCCAAGAATGCATAGCGAAGATGGTCTGGAAGCTATTTCAACTCAGATTTGATACTTTCATTCCCCTTGGCCTCATCAAGACTGGCTAGCTATTGAATATCTTTACTTTTTGATGGATTACATTCATCTGGAAAAGTTTCTTGAGCCAATATACAATCAACCAAGTACATACTCCCTGTATAACCTCCAAATATAGTAATGTCTTCTCTTGTTGTACTAATCGCCATACAATGCTCCAGTGGGTCTTCAAAGAACTCATTCTCTTCCTTTACCATAGACTCAATAAAGTCAATTATTAGTGTCTTCAGGAAATTTCATAGCCTGATATATGTTTAACAAAACTTCTATTGACCCTTAATGTAAACCAACGTCCTTGTACATCAATTAAAGCTCTAACGGTTGCCAAGAATCAATGGAATTTCCCGATCTTCTTCCATGTCCAATACTACAAGATTACCTGGAAAGATGAATTTACCATTTTCTCTCCAATACATCTTCAGTGATCCCTCGTGGGTATGTGATGGATCTACAGCTAGCTGCAAAGTTACTGCTGTTGGCTTCACTTCCTTGAGACCTAGCTTCTTGAACACAGATAAGGACATCAAATTGATGCTAGCTCCTAGATCAAAAAGTGTCTTATCGGATGAAGAACCACCGATTGTGCAAGGAATAGTGAAGCTACCCGGATCTTTCAATTTATGAGGGAGCTTCTTTTGAAGAATTGTAGGGCATTCCTTCGTCAACTTCATTATCTCATACTCTTTCAGCTTCCTCTTCTTTGACATCACCTCTTTCAAATATTTGACATAGTTTGACATCTTCAAATGGAACGTTGATTTGAATTTTCTTGAAAATATTCAAGAACTTGGCAAATTGCACATCAAACATCTTCTTTTGAAATTTTGTGGAAGAGTAAGTGTTGGTTTGATGATTGGTAGATTATTTAGGAATGAAATAGAATTAGTCTTAGGAGCTTTATTTGTTTCAACTACTTGAATCTCCTCTTGTGTAGCATTCTGTTCTTTTTTTTATTTTATGATAAGGTAGAGAAACTAATTCCTCTTTAGGCATGCTTTCTTCAACTTCTTTACCACTCCTCAATGTGATAACCTTGCAATGTTCCTTTGGGTTCACCTCTGTATCACTTGGAAACTTTTCCTTTGGTTGAGAATTTATTGATAAAGCCAACTAACCAATCTGTATCTACAAATACTTTATTATGGCTCCAATGTTGATCATATGAGTCTTAATGTTATCCAAATGTGACTTATCTTTATTGAACATTGATTTTGTCTCCGATATAAAAGTTACCCATATGTTTTCTAATGATGGCTTCTCTTTAAATGGTTGACTAATGAATCCAGGGAGAGTTTGGAGTATGTTCCTATTGTTTCCATATGAAAGATTCTCATGATTTCTCAACCTGGATGGTAGTGATTGGATGAGTAGTTTTCTCTCGGATTGAAGTTTTTGCTGTGGACATATTGAGCTTGCTCATTCTCCATCTCAGTTTTCTGGTATGGTATAGAAACAACCATAGCCGACTCTACTTTTTGTTGAGTTTCCTGTATAGTTAGTCTACATATCTGAGTAGTAAGTTATGGAACTTGAGCTACAAGGGCGATGATATGATCCACCTCATGAAAACCAGCAACTTTTTTATACTAGATCTCTCACTTGGCCATTGATAACTATTGGTAGCAGCTATACCATCTGAATAAGCAACATCTACAGTTTTAGCCATCAGAGTACCACTTGCAGCAGCATCTATTGTCAGTATTTGCCCATTCAACCCGTTGTAAAATATCTCAATCTATATCCAATTTTGATAATCATGTTGAAGGCATCTTCTAAGAAAGTCTTTAAATCTCTCCCAAAATTCATAAAATGGTTCGAAGTCTAATTTTTTGAATAGGTCAATCTCACTCCGCAATCGAACTAACTTGGAAGGGGGAAAGAATTTAGTGATAAATTTCTGAGCCAATCCCTCCCAAGTAGTGATAGATCCATACGACAATGATTGGAATCGTGTTTTTGCTTTGTCCCTCAAGGATAAAGAAAACAAATGCAATCTGATTGCTTCTTCGATAATGTCATTCATCTTTATAGTATCACATTTTTTTAGAAAAGAAGCCACATGAGCATTTAGATCATCTTGTGAAGATTTCCCATATTAACTGTGTTGTACAATGTTTATCAATCCTTACGTCAGTTCAAATTTGTTTACAACTATTGTTTGGCATACAATACTAGAGTAGCTGTCATTGACAACTGGTATGACATAGTCTCTTATAGCCCGTTGTTGATTATTTTCATTTGTTGCTTGTTTAGCCATTTCTTTGAGTTCGTTTCTTCTTATACTCCTTAAAAATTGAAAAGTTCTTTTAATCTCAGGATCAACGAGTAGTAGTTCAGAACTAACCACTCTCGCATTAAAAAGCCAAAAATAGAAAACAAGTAAACTCTTAGAGATTAAAGAAATCTAAATTAAAACAAAAACTAATTAGTAATAATATTAGTAAAAACAAATAAATCAATCCTTGACAAAGCGCTAAAAAATTGTTATGCATTTTCTATATCGCAAGCGTACAGTGTCAAGCTTTGTAACATAATGATTAAGTTAGGATATCGAACCCACAAAGATTGAATATCAATTTTATACTAATTACTATAAATGAATAGCCTCTATTTTCTGTAGACAATTTAAATTTTGTATCAATTCTTTTAACTAACTCTATAGTGAATATGGTGACAAACTCAACGATTTGTATACAATTTAGAAGAATTTATCAATATGAGAAAGCTTAGGGCTGTGATTTCACCTAACTATCGACTAAGTTCCTCAATTACACAGTTATCTCTAATCAATTTTTCCAAGTTTATAAGCAAAAACACTAATATAATTTTACTCCCTCTCTCAAGTGCCGAGAAAAACTATTCCTAGAATTCAATTCCAATATCTCTATTCCGAATTATATATCTATGAATTATTAAGTTCTTGGTTCTTATGTTGAACTGTTTCAAAGTAATTTGTTAGATATTTAATTTAATTTGAAAGTCTGTGATCCAAAATGACTAAAGTTGATATGTTGTAAAAAGTCAGAAGTAATGTGTAAATAGTATAAAGTGTGTTATATTAGGTTTAAGGTTCGAGAATGGAAAAAGAAGAAAAAACGGCGCCGCAATTTCACTAGACTATCGCCAAGACTTGACTCAAGCGTCAAAAACAGTAACATTGTCACTAGCATGTTGCCTCTACTTCGCTCAAGCGACACGCTCAGACCTTACTCGAGCGACTGTGCTATCTAGGAATTTTTAAATTCATTTTTTAAAGGCTTTTTGCTCAGCCCATTCATTTCTTAACCTAGCATAAATATCAAACACCACATAACAGTTTTTTCAAGATTGATCATTGAGCAAATACTTAGCTTTTCATATTATCTTCGTTAATTCACATAGTGATCTGTTCTGACGGTGAGAAAAACATCAATTTCATAATCTAAATACCAAACTATTGCTGCCTTCATATCTGCCAGAGTTTCTGAAGATCAAGGGAAGGTGACTGGAGTTCCAATTGTTGAAGAACACGGTGTTCTTCGTGCATCCACAGGAAATAGACAATTTCACAAAGTTAGGAGAGCGCAAGCCAGGAGAGCTTTGGAAACTGCAGCTAGGAGTTAGTGCAAGAACATAGAATCCAAGAGAGCTTTTGGAATTACAGTTAGGAGATCAGATAGTGCATGTCGTCGTCTAGTCTGGTAAACTGCAAGTTATAAATAGTTTATAGTGGATTGTTGACTGACAAAGTGCCCGAAGTTATTATCCAGTTGGGTTTCTCTGTGATCAATTCTATATTATTTATTACTTTCATAATTCCAGTAATTCAACATAGGAATATATGAATTGCATGATTAACCATTTAGAAAATAATTAATAGTGACTTGTTGCTATTTAATTGTAATGTAATTTTAATTCCATATAATCACCTATTCACCCCCTCTAGGTGTTGTTAGGGTCGAACTACATATTTTCAATTGGTATCAGAGCCTTAATTTGATTCATGACCCTTAATAAATTCTAGATGAGTAAGTCATTGTTTGTGTCTCCATTTTTCGATGGAAGCAACTATGCTTATTAGAAAGTTCGAATGAGAGCCTTCCTTAAAACTTTAGATGAACGTATTTGGATTAGCGTTTAAATTGAGTTGACTCCACCTTCAACTACTGTTGTTGGTGTAGTTACACCCACTGATATTTCAATATGGACTAAAGATGACTTAGCTGAGTGTGATTGGAATAGTAATGGCATTCATGCCCTATTCATGGCTATGTCTGCAGAAGAGTTTAAAGGAGTTTCGATGTGTGAGACTGATAAAGAAGTTTGAGACATCTTAAAAACCACACACGATGGAACTAAAACGGTTTAAAATTCTAAACTGTAGATGTTAACCTCTAGGTTTGAAGAAATTAGAATGAAGGACAATGAATCGTTCGATGAATTCTATGTAAAGCTGAACGACATGGTTAATTCGAGTTTTACCCCATGTGAGAAGATTCCTGAGTCAAAGATTAGTCCTTAGATCCCTACCTGAAAGATTTAGACATAAACTCACTATGATTGAAGAAAGCAAGGACTTAGATGCAGTTAAGATAGAAGAACTCGTAGAATCCCTTCAAACCTATAAACTCGCCATTTTTCAACCTAAAAAGGTTAAATCCATAGCATGAATACTGTTTGAGAAGAAGAGAGTGAGTCAACTGATGCTGAGATGCTTAGGGATGACGAAATAGCTTATTTCGTTAAAAAATTTCAGCAGGTGATGAGAAATAGGAGAAAGCCTCAAGAACGGAAAAATAAAGTCCCAAATAAATTCTTGGAAGACGGACGTAAGAGAAATAACTCTATGACTCCCATTAAGAAAACTCAATCTGTAAGATGTCATGAGTGTTAGGGTTATGGTCACTATAGGAATGAATGTCCTAACTTGAAAATGAGTTCAATTAAAGAAAGACGTAAGGCTTTAGCAGTGACCTTTTAAAGAAAGACGTAAGGCTTTAGTAATGACCTTAAATGATGATGAATCAAATTCGAGTGCTGAGAGTGATAAATCTGGTGGTGAGGATAAACAAAAGTTTATGGCCTTTACATCAATAGTTACAATTGAATCTGATAATGAGATTGATAAGGTTGAAAGTGATAAAGAGAATGAAAAATCTGAGGATGAATCTGATATTCACGAATCTTGTAGTGAACTATTTAAGGAGAGTCTTAAAATTGAAAAGGTCAATAAAGCTGTATTGAAAATGGGTAATGATCTTGAAAGAGAGAAAGAAAAACTCATAGGTGACCTTCAGGAATCTACCAAAAATCTGAGTAAGTTGAAGCTTGTTAATGAGAAC
>CAIGRP010109338.1:0-12260 GCA_903798385.1 Fraxinus cuspidata | reverse complement strand
TAAGGAAAAGTTATTGTTCTGATGCAAAATATTATTTTATTGAAAAATGTGTGGTTGAAAATGAGTTTTAAAATAGGGGGGAAGGGAGAGTTGGAAGTGGGTTCCCTTCGCTATGTATTTTAAAAGAATGTATGTCAAACAGAGGCTTATAGAAGAAAATCCCCAGTCTCCCTCATCATATTCAACCACCATCACTACCATTAGCAATCACCGTAACTCGCATTTCTGGCGTCACCGTAAACACAATAATCTCACCCATCAATTTCATTCCCTCCACCACCAAACCCCTTCTGGGCTTCTCACATAATGTTTACTTTTTTGATTTGAATAAATATTAGTCATCATGTTTTGGAGGAACTTGTTTTGTTTTGACTTCTTTATGATGTTTTTGCTCATTGCCAGGGTGACTAGAATGGAGCCGATGCCCATACAAACTACAAGTAAAACTTTGTTAACTTATAAATGACATTGAAAAGAAAGCGTCTTTGAAACCATCAAGAAAGCTATTGAAATAGGGATGTGGGAAAGGCGACGAAGGCATCTGGAAGAAAAAGAAACGAGTTTTAGCTTGCGGAATAAAAGGTAGGACTTTTAAGAGCAAGAAAACATAACTCCACTGGAGGTAGATAGTGTCGTAATTGCCTTGTGGTATGGATTCAACCATTTTTGTGGTAGTTTTGACCTGTATACAAAAAAGTATGGTAAGAGAAGCATTAAGATTGATTTATCATTGCGATAGAGGGAGTTTGGACTTAGAGAGGATTGAAGCATAAGACTTCTAGAAATCCTTGTAAGCTTGCATATATGGTCGGCTTATTGTCTTCTTCTGTTGATGTGGATTTCATTGAGCCATTTGACATAAATCTCTGTGTTAGTTTCTTTTATTATTCATCGTTGTTCTTTTTTTTTTTTTTTGTTGATGTCCGGATTTGCTGTTATATGTGATATATTATCGATTATAACAGTTTGTCTGAGTAGTTTTACTAAGAGTTTTTCTATGACGGGGATGTGGGTAAGACGATGACGGCGAATGGAAGTGGTGGTGGCAATGGAAGGCAGTGATGCGGTTTACAATGATTGTTGGTGGTGATGACAGTGTTTGATTTTGAGGAAGGAGACTGGGGATTTTCTTATGTACTAGTGGGAGTGAATGTGCGTTGCACATTAGTTATTTAATGTTAAAATTTAGTGTATGCAAATTTTATAGAAATTTGTAAATGGGAAAGTTATTCAAGTGAAGGTTGAATGTTATAAGAAGGTAAATGCAAAAGTTTACAACGACATGATAGAAGCCGGACATTCCGCTACTTCCACATTCTACCGCATTCAGTATAACAAGCAACCATTAAGTAAAAATTATAATAATGTCATATACTTGAGAAACTGGGATTTCCGACATTATCAAGGATGAAATAATAAATGACAAATTAACAGGTTGTTTTTGAACTGTATTAATTTGATATTCAGGAGAGTGTTGCACAACTCTGCAATACATTTCCTTTATGTTTCATATCATCACACATTTGACAATTTGGAAAGCCTTGCCAACATTCAAGAAGACACATATATTTATTTCCCATTATTCTTCAACTACTTGATACAGATGCAATCGTTAAAAAATTTGTAGGAACAATATTTATGTCCAAAATTTCTTCGTACAGATCAAACATAAAAAGACAATTCAATGACACTTAATAACGACATTTGAAGTGATCAATTCATCAAAATTCTTCAGGAGTTCATTTGGAACTTGTATAGTCCAGTTAAGGATATTATCCCATCTTTCGCATGTAAACATGCCACTTGCTGGTCATGTTCTTAGTATGATTCAGAACATAACAAGAAATATCACTAAAAGATATATGATCTTACCAATCTCACCATTTGTATACTTTGAATTTGATAAAACTTTATTCAGTCACCAAATTTTCATTTTTTCCCATATATAAGATATGATTAATGCAAACGTGAAACTGTGAATTTTATTTTTATTTTTCTCTAATACTTAACCTGAGTTTTGCTCAGTCCAGTGAAGGAAAACATGTCAATCTGTTTGAGAATAAATGACCAGTCCTTCCCAATCTTGTCCTTTGCACAGAGACTATCATACAGTTTCTGTCCGACACTTTTTATTCTTTTATCCATCATTTCCATCTCCTCTTTCCATTGATTGAAAAGCTTTGGATTTCCAACAACATCGGTTACAATCCTAGCTCCATGTATGAGAGGATTTGAGTACATAGGCCGTGCAAGTCTTTTGAGTATGCTCTTTATCCTGCAAAATAAATAATATGATTTGCATGCATAGACTTAATAATATTACATAATCTCCCTTAACAGATTTTAGGGAACTGATAGTAATTGTATAGATACAGTTATTCTTTAACTTTAGGATGAAGGATGATGTAGGAAGTATTCATTATAGATAATATCCACTGCAATCTTTCGTCTATATATAGTCATCATCTCCGAAGAAATCATTTCTATTGGATGTCTAAGAATGAAGCACTCTATGTATTTCAGCAAAAAAATTGCACAGTTTGGCATGTTGACAAAGTTTTATGTCAGAAATTACTACCATAAATATAAAATTGGAGTAAAAAGAAAATCAAAAACTTTAGCGAAGAGTTCTTAGTTTAAATACTCACACATAGTTTGCACAAGGCAGGTAAGGTATGATGTATAATTACATCCGTTTGTTTCTATTTTTCCTCATATTTCGATTGATGGAAAACTCTGAGAAGGACATTAACAAAGATTGGACTACATTTATTACTGCATGTGCCATGACTTGCTGTGGCGTATGAGTATTGTGGCTATAATCATATATTCGAAATTTCCATTCGTGAAAATTCACAAGAAAGAGGTACCAATCGTTGCCCGGATATGAACATGGAATCAATAGATGATTACATGTTATCCATGGACGACCAGCTATTGGTAAATCACCATTCACGTATTTTTCTAAAAGAATAACATCCGTTGGTTGTTTACGTGCACTTCCTTCTTTTATGCTTCGTTGCATCATTATTTGTTGAGTACATTCAGCTTCAAATTCGAAATCTAGAATTGCGTAGTCCTTTGAAACAAATGTGCAACCATCTTTGATACGTCACCTTAACAGTTTTGACTCCCAGTCAAGACTCTAATAGAATAAATAAAATGTAAATATAAAATGTAAATTAAATATCAAGATTCTAATAGAATAAATGAAATGTAAATTAAATATCTTAACTATGTAAATGAATTTATTATGATGAATTATGATTAATAAAGTTTACTAACCGCAGTGTTATATCTTATGTTGTATCCATTATAGCTTTCAATTTGTCTCTTTTGATTAGATTGCCACTTCCATCGTCCCAATATGCACTATACAACATAATTGAAATTAGTTTTAAATAAATTGAAGTAAAATAATATTTAAGTTAATTAGATTGTTTACCTGGATGGATTTGTTAGTACTCAATCTCTAATTATTATGTATCTCTCCATAGGGTAGTCTTTTAGAGGATAACCCGAAGACTTTATCTTCTTTCCTTTACCTTTTTTTTTCCTCTTGTCAACCTTTCAATGTTTTGAGTTTATTGAGATGTAGAGGGATGCTTTGGAAATGGACTTGTATCTACATGATGTGCTGGACTCTTATTGATAGGAACATCTTGTTGTTGGAGGGAAGCTATAATAGCTTCCATATTTGATTCCCAATCTGACAATCTATCTAGTACACTGTTATTTTGTCCATCGATATAAGATCTCATTGAAGTCAAATTGACATCCATGTAATTCTGCATGCTAAATTGTATGTCTTGATAGTGTTGTTGTTGAAAGTAGTCCTGATGTCATTTCTGTTGTTTTTCAAACAATTCTTTTTGATTTTGAAGAATTGCTTGGTAGTGGCTTTCTGATTCTTCAACAAAGCTTGTTTTCAAGTTGTTGTCTAAATTTGATACATATGATATTACATGCTGCCTATGTATGTTGAACATCTCTTCCATTTCTTCTCTGGTGACATAATTTGTTGAGCCAATAGAAGTAGTAGAACTGGGGCCAGCTCCAGCTCCAACTGAAGTATATGTCATAGGAGGATGAGGTATGCTGTGTGGTATTTGTTGTGGTAGAATGTTTCTATTTAATATGTCATCTAATACATTATGTGAATTGTCATGCGGTAATGATAGAGTTGTACACCATGGTGTTTGTAACTCTTCTTCAGTAGGTTGTAGGATTGCAATAACTTGAATCTATAATTGCAATATTTAAATGATTCCTTCTGATTATTTTGTCTTTAGAAGGAGAAAAAAATTATAATTAAATGCATTTACCAAAATAAAATTAAATAATAAAATTACCTCTTCGTTATCCAAAAATTCCCTAACCGTTTTCTCCGTCAAAAATTTATTTGGCTTCCATCTATGTATTCTTGGACATTGTAATATTTTGTATCTACGACGTCCAAATTTATGTCCAATCTGTAGAAAAGCCTCATATATCCAATACTGAAACGTCATTGAATATACAAATTAGATACTATATATATAGAGAGAAAAAGAGATTGGTGCAAAAAAAAAAAAAATAGAAGAATACATGGAATGCAAGTGGATACACATGCAATGCATACTTACATTTATTTTGTTGATTTTGCTCTAGCCTCCATGCTCTTGACATATGGGATTCTCGCAGTGAGTTTAACAGAACAAAATATGCTCTACGATCCCATGAATATTGAATGAAGTCATTCAACTGTTCAACAATACCTAGAGTTTTGTAATCAATATATCTTCCCGTAGGTTTTAAAACGCATTATACTAACATGACTAACTCCAACTTAAATTTATCTTCATCATCTTCACAAAGATAAAATGCTTTAAAAACATATTCATGCTAATTTTCTTTGTACCATCAAAATATTGATTTCTAAGTCTATTATTGTTGAAGTTAAGATTAACGGATACCTCATGGCAAGGTAATACAGTGATAAGACAAAACTCTTGCAGAATAAAGCGAGCCAAATAGTTATTTAATTTTACCCAAACTTCATTATTTTTGCATCAATCTATAAGTCTCATTACGAATTCATGAACTAATCTACTACTAAATTTTTGTTCCTCATCTGCTCCATAAATCAATCTATATATAAATCTATGAAAATTACTACACAATAAAGATGCTTGTTGATTTGCATTGATGAGCTCCACAAAACTTTAAGATATCGATAATTTGGAAATTGAGTGATTGTAGCAGAAAACTATTGAATTGAAGATACTATATATTGCAAAGACATCTACAAAAATAATTTAAAAAGTACAATTTAATAATTTAATAATGGATATTTAAAATTTGATTGAAACAAGAAATAAATATCAAAATAATTAGTTAAAACAATTATTGATAAGATTTTTTAGGAAAAATAAATAATTAGCAATAAACCACTACATAAACTACCACAGTGAAGGTAATAAATCCAAACATGTTTCATTTGATTTTCTTTTAAACTTAGCCAAATATGCTTCTATTCTATTCTTACTTTATTGCACACTAGCACTTTTTCAGCTTTTTCATCTTTCATAAGCATTAATCCATCAAAATACAGCAAACATGAAATCCAATGAAAACTAAAATTATCTATTGTGCAACACAAAAAACCAGAATTGAATAACTATCATTTTAGATCATAACATCCAACTTTAGTGACATATATATTCGTAGAGATCCAACAACAAGAAAAACAAATATTTTACATTCATCGAAATTATATTATATACAATATTTTTTTACATAGAAACAATTTATTAGTTCAAAATCAAACAAACAAATCTGATTCCACATATAATTACCTTAGTTTTCAGGAGGTAAGTTAGTTTTAGCTGAAAAATCATGGTTGAGTAAACTGTCAACAAATATGATGATATGATGAGAATGAATGGAAATATGATGAATACGTAAGGAATTTTTGGTTTAAAACTTTGGTGGGTGGGTAGTTGCATGTGTTAATGTGTTTGTTTATAATTTGGATAGTTGTTGGGTATAGTAGTTGAATGTGGGTAGTCGAAAGTATGGGTAGGTGTAGTTGAAGGTGTAAATGAAAGTAATATTTAAATTATATAATTAATCCAAAAATTGTAATAAAAAGAAAATATATCTTACTGTTAAAAAAAATGAATGTGTCGTTGTCCGTGCGCGCATGTCCTTCGGGTGGCACGGAAGGAGGATTTAATCCTCCATGCCACATGAAGGGGATCTCCTCCGAGTGGCACGACTCCGTGCCACACGAAGTTAATAAACTCACGGAGGACGCAGAGGAATACTCCATGCCCACAGTCCGAGGATGGCACGAAGGACTCATCCGCGCCACAGTACGACTCCTCCGCCTTTTGGGAGGATTCCTTATAGCTGTATGGACAAATCTTTCATTGGCATGAAAATTTTTTGTTGAAACTTTAGTAGTTGAAACTGAATGTTTTGGCATTGAAAGTATGAATGCAACTGAGAGGTTTAACTAAAAAAATTTGTTAAAACTTCAATATTCAAAATTGGTTTTAACTAAAAATAATTTCAATAGGCAAACATATATATTAGTGATGCGATGAAAATTTAGATGAATAATAGGTTATATTCTAGTGTTCTTAAAGTTGCACAATGTATAAAATGGAGATGAACTAAAGTATTTAATATATATCTGAATACACATAAGATGTTGAATAGTTATAGTGCCAAACTACAAACTATGTTTGGTTCAATAACTAATTCATTGGTGACACCAAAATCATTGCCCAAAGTTTATACATTAACATCAACCATCAACATCAACCACAAAACCCAATCTAACTCCCAACCTAACTGGAATTAGATAAAAAGAACAAATATTATATCCAGCTTTTACAAAAACCATCCTAAAGTTACATCATTTATCCAATACTTTAAGATGTTGCATTATTGAGTAACTTCATCAACACGCTCATTCATTGCAATGGATTTGCCTTTGTCACCATCACCTTTTTCATCTTCATCTTCATTTTGAGGATTGGAAGAAAAACACAATTCTCTTTTAGTTGATGATTTATACAATCACGTTGTGCGAAATGCAGTGATTTAGCCAATAGAGTTAGGGATGTACTTCCATCAATGCTCTCATGTGGACTTTTTGCTCTTGGATCTACAATGAAGATAACATCATACTTGTAATCTTCTCCACTTTTCTGTTTCACATCTTTCACATAGAAAAACAACTCTTCATCTACTAAAGTTGGAATTGATTCTGAAAGGGTTGTTGCATCATGCTGAAAGAAAAATACAATATTTACAAATGTGAATGTATGTATAGCAATGCAATTTTTTTTTTTAAATATGACCAAGGTAGATACTTGAGTTATCTCTTTCATCAACATGAGTGCTCAGCATTGCAAGAACTTTTCAGCAGGTTCTCCTATCATTGTAGCATGAATATACCCTGAAGAATCTTTCAATTGGATAGATGTTCTTGCTTTGTGTCAATATAACATACAATTTAATATGATTTATGATTGATAGATGATGTAAGAGGTGGGAAATATACAAGTATATGTATATAGAATTATAACAAATTATAACAACCTTGATTTAGCACGGGCTTGAGAATATCTGCAGAATGGACAATAATGGATTTCATCCAAATCAGCATAAGTAGATTTATTGTAATTGTTGCACGACATGTACCAGAAAGATTGATCATGTGTGATATGTGTCTTTGCTTTCAATCAAAAGTAGTTTTGCTATGGTAACAAAATAAGAATTATATATTAGAAAAGGAATAAGAAAAAAATATATTATAGGAAAATTAAACATAAGAAGTTACTTACTACAAGCAGAAGGCCTTCTATATTTCTGATTTGAGTGACCTTATCATCTTTTGGAATGGATACTCTTAAAGAAGTCAATTCATAATAACATTTTTTAGTTACAATGTCATTCGCCTTTTGAAGATCTGTATTCACCCTGATTAGACCATATTCAAAATTAAAATTTTTTACAAGAGAAAGTTAACGGTTAAATAGAGTCTGAAATATTTTTCTTAAGTAATTACTTAACTATAACATCCATTTACTATAAAATCCATTGTAAAAAAGAATTTAAATTGAAGGAAAGTTTTAAGAGCAACTACCATGACTTTAATTGAGTAGCCTGTTCAAATGGAGCATCAATGATGAAAGAGCTGTTGGGTTTTGTCGATATCGAAAGACCTATTACATTACATTATAATATGAATTGAAAATTTGTACTAACTAAATTATAAGTAAGAAAAAATTGATTGAATATACATTTATGTAAAGCTCACCCACCATTGAAAGATGATACTTTCAGTTGTTTTCCAATAACAATTAGTTTTTTAGTCAAGTTTTCAAAAATGAGAGTACATTCTTTCTCTGCAAAATCATTCCACATGGTTAACACCACTATTTGAAAGCTGAAAAATGTTGAAAAAGATCAGAAATTATAAGATTTATATACCTTTTTAAATACTAATATAATAATAAATTTCAAATGTAACTGTACAACTCGATCATCGACAACAATGACATCTTGAACATAAGATTATGATCCAAAGTGTGTTAGGATCAATCTTTTCGGTCGAATATCAATAGTTGCTCCAAGGATGACAAAAATATGGGCAACAAATAATAAATAATTAGCATGTATTTAAAACAAAATAGGCATTAAAGGATAAATAAAGAGTAAAGTATTAGAAATTACAAATGTCTGTGTTTGTGTCCATATAATCCTATAGCTGATGAAAAGGAGTAAACACATATGTATAAGACAACAGTGCACTATGGTCTTCTGGAATCTCTTGTATTCTGGTTGTTCCAGAAATAGTCCATTGGAATTTACCTATGGATTCCTTAAATTGTGGCGGTGTATGTTCGACAGTTGCATTAGATATTAAATATGTTTTTGATAAGATGAATAGATCCTCAAGAGCTGCTATGTTGGGATCAAACATTGTAGCTTGTACTTTGTTTCCCTTTTAAAGACGAAAACAGAAAGGTGATATTTTTTTTATGCAAAACAAAGAAATATAATTCTCTAGTGAATCAAATATATAAGGAAATGAAGTCTTTACCTCTGTGTCTATCAATGTCATCTTCAATTATCTGGTGAAACCATTCTTGGCTGATTTGGGTGAACTCTTTTCAGCCACGATAACTTTAGCAGTCCAGTCATTTTGGCTGGGGTAGATTTTCGGGATGATTTTGTAGTTTTTACTCATTTTCCTATTAAAATCATAAATTATATATGAAAATGAGATAGAAGTATAGAAAATAGAAAATTAAATTCTTGTTTGTAAACAGAAATCTTACCAAAACAACTCAAGCAAATTTTATAGAAGAAGAGGAAGAGTTGAGTTTAGAACCGATGTGGAGAGGAAAATGTATACACATATAGTGATCACCATTATATTATTTCTAGTCAGAGGACTGTACAGTACGTATTGTACAAAAAGTATAGATGGTTTGGTAGATAGAACTGCAAGAAATTCAGAGTTAGTAGATTTCAGTATCATTTCAGTATGGATTTCAACAACAACAATGTGCAGTCAATCACAGCAGAAGCATGGTACACTTCTATTTTATCATTAAACTCATATAAAAAACACAAATTGCTAAAGATTAAAGAAAACCATGAGTTGAAAAAACGTAAAAAATGTAAAAAGATTCATACATGGGTGAATTTATAAATTGACAAGAATTAAAAAAGGCTAATATGAATTTAGTAAAAAAAAACTTAATCTGAGTATACAGTTATAGGTAAATTTAGTAAAATAAATTAATTTCAGCATATAGTTTATATTTTATAACTTGATGGATAATACTCAATTATTCTGTAGTAATACTAACGAAAAAAATAAAAGTTTTCACGACAAGCAAATTAGCAAATTACGAATAAAGCTATAGCATATAAAAAATAATCTTATACAACACATCTCATGATAGTAACACATTGATTATAACAATTGATATGGAAGAAGAGACAAAAAAAAAAAAAGAATAAGTTTAGCTAAACTGATAAGTTTGTTGATAAGAATAGCCAATATAGTAATGTTTATTGTATAAAAGGGGTTATATAATATTTTCAATACAACAGTAACATATTTATCATATAATATGAGTTACGGTAAGATAAGGTAAGGTATGGAGAAGTAAAAAAGTAAAAAATTACACTACAGATAAAACTTCATAGTAAACAACGTTTTTGGTGCACTGAGCAAGGATTTCACTCGAAATTATTTGCTTGGCAAGAATTTTAATACATGTACTCATTCTCACCATTGGCAATGCAACATAGAATTGTCCATGTGAAAATACATGTTCTAAAAGTTATATTCCAACATATTCTAAAATTTGTCCTTGAAATTTGTTTATAGTCATCGCAAAATATGAACGTATTGGAAATTGTGTTCAGATTCAAGTGGTATAAAAGGAATACAGGGCCAAAAACTTTCTTCCCACTATATTCACCAGTAGCAATTTCTGTACAAATAACATTTCGTTCAAAGTTTTTGCATATCAATCTTGTTCCATTACATAATCCTTCAGTGAGATTAATATTTCGGAGTAATATAATAGGACAGTCAATCTTTAGCACTAATTGATGAGATGGTATACTATTTGGGGTTAATGAATTGAAGAAATCTTCTTGCATGGATTCATCGGTTGTATCTAATCTTTCATCGAAGCTATAATAAGTATAAGCATATCCTGGAAAATGATCTATAAGAATACTGTTGATCTCATCAACATGTTCATTCTTTAGAGCTAAAATAACTCGATTAATCATATGATGGAGGTTTTTTTAAATAATAATCTATTTTAGGAAACACAACATCAATTAATTTATGTAATAAAATATTCTCTTCCTCATAATTTAGAGTCATAGCAGACCAAAGTTTAACCATACCACAAGAATGTTCCTTTTTAGTTCCGTTTAAAATCCTAAGTAAATATTCACAGAAATGAGGATTTAAGAGAGCTCGCATATTCCAAAATAATTTTATTTTTGTAAAACGGGGCCACAGATAAGAATTAACTAAACTAGATGCAATTACTTCTTCTTTACTATCCCTTTGGACAACAGGTAAAATTTGTCGAAAATCTCCACCCAAAACTATTACTTTACCACCAAATGGTAAGTCAATGTCAGTTATGTCCTTTAACATTTTATCTAAAACTTCAATAGCATGACAATTTATCAGTGGAGATTTGTACCATATAATCAGTCGTGTCATTCTAAACAAATTAGCTAAATCAGACTATTTACATACTACACAAACACTATCACCGTGAATATGAAGTGGAATCTTAAACCTTGAATGTGTTGTTCGACCACTAGGCAACAAGCCAGCAACCACTCCTGACGATGCAGTTGCTAAAGCAACCAAATTTCTTGATCTAACAACTGCAAGTAATGCACAATACAAAAATGTCTTCCCTGTTCCACTTGGACCATCATTAAAATACATATCACCAACATCACTAGAAACTTTACTTAAAATGACATCATAAGCACTCATTTGTTCCTGGTTGAGACTACAGCAAATGAAAGGTCACCATTAAATATTAATATGTCTAATTCTTCATAAACCAATCGTTTTAATACTTCGTCATGTTAAATACTAACATCATAAATAGCTAATCCATAGTCATTTAAACATTTGTCAAACGGTTTCAAAAATAAATCAATAGCCTTTAATGTATTTTATCTCTGCATTGCTTACACTCATTTTTTTCGTAAATAATCGTCATACATAAATTCTTTAAATTCGTCCCATAAATTTTTTGGATCATCAGGACTACAAAATGCTAAATTAGTTGCAAACAAGCGGCGTAATGAACTTGGCATTTGATAACTGTAAGATTCTTGAAAACATAACTTATAATTATTATCCACTTTGAGTAAACCTCGTAATAGTGCAATCTTATGAAAGTCTTAATAGAAATACCATTCACAAATTTTAGATTTTCAAAAGATAGTGGTCCTCTGACATGATTTAACAATATTCGTAAGTAATATATTTCTCCTTCTCTAGGACTTGCTCCCACAATTCTTTCAACCACAACACCCTTTTTCTTTTTTCTAATATTTCAACAATTACGCTGTGCATCCCATACAAAATATTCATGGAATTCTTTGTACAACAGTTTTCTTGCTTCATGATTAGTAATATTCATTGTAAAAAATTCGTTTAACATAGTTTTTTGGAAGAAATCTCGTTGAATAACTTT
>CAIGRP010109335.1:0-15126 GCA_903798385.1 Fraxinus cuspidata | reverse complement strand
TCTTTAATAATAAGTTGTTTTGCTCTTGCAGTGATCTCTCATGTCATCGATAACAAACATCCCACATTATGGCCTAAACTTAAATATCAAAACCAAAAGGTAATGAATTCCTTAATCAATGGATTTAGAAATACCACGATTTTTTCACTTATTTAGGTCATTTATTAATAAACGATCTCACTCTTATGATGTTGACCGGTCAACGTCCGACCGGGCTGAACTTGACCGTTGGGTCCGCCACTGCTCAGACTTGTAAATTGTAATGACTTTTGTTGGAGCAAAATTAGGGTCTCCTTTATAGTCTCGGTTTGACGACCATTAATTAATTAATTAAATTTTTAGAAATACCAGGATTTTTTCACTTAGTTAGGTCATTTATTAATAAACGATCTCACTCTTACGATGTTGACCGGTCAACGTCCGACCGGGCTGAACTTGACCGTTGGGTCCGCCACTGCTCAGACTTGTAAATTGTAATGACTTTTGTTGGAGCAAAATTAGGGTCTCCTTTATAGTCTCGGTTTGAGTACCATTAATTAATTAATTAAATTTTTAAATAGTGATTTTCTTAAAGAAAAAATCGTTAAGCCCCCATTTGGCCTTTCATTATTTGAAATTTTAATAGTTTGAATAGTACTTTTTTTAAAATGTGTGATTAAAAAGTTTAGAAGTAATATTATTTTATTAGAAAATATGTGGTTTATAAGAAAAAAGAAAAATGAATTATAATTTCAATAGGAGCCAAATAAGAGATGAAAATTAAGAAAAAATATATAAATTTATGCACAAAATATTTTATTGTGATAATATGTGATTAAAAATAAATTTTTACAAAAATTTATTTTAATGGATGTCAAAATGACGATTTTCGGATTGTTTCAACAATCATGCATCATGTACAGGTTGGAAAAACCTCCATCGATAACTCACACATAGGGGGGTCGGTGGGTAATTTTTTTTACTTTTTTATTGAGGTGGATCCCATGTGAGAGGGTGTAGCTACCCTGTACATTTGGCTGAATTCTTGTTTCAATGTTTTGATTTACTTGTTTTATTTATTTATTTTGGGCTCCATTACACCTAAATTAGATCATGAACATGAATAACATTATTTATTTGTTATTTGTAAATTCTCTTCTTTATGTGTCTCCCGTTTACAAATTGTAAGCTGCTGTTTCGTTTTGCTAAAAGTCGAATATTTGGTATATTTTAGTAAAAGATAATAAAATATATGATAGAAAAGTTGATAAAAATTATAGATCTATAACATGTATAGTTAAAATTAATTGTTTACTTAACTTAAATTAAATTTCATTGACTTCAGTGGCTAAATCAAACATTTGTTAAATATACTAAAGTCTATACGGGTAACTGAATTATCCTGACCACAATTAGGTTTGCTTGATAGAATGATTTAAATGGTGAAGAAAATTTGTTGCATACAAAGAGCTGACATTGTCACCGTCCTATTACTGGAAGGATTGGCGTATTTAGTTGTGTTGAATAAATTGTTCTTAAATGCAAACTCGGTTGGGGCACATTGTGAGAATTGTCTAAATCTTTCTGAGAATTTGTGTGAGAGCACGATATAGATTTAACATGCCTATTAAATTTTTCCAGAGAATTTGGGTCTTGTGAGAGTATGATAAGATTTTAACATGCTGATTATAGTTTTCCTCTATTATAAAAATTTGAGCTTTTGAAAGCATAGTTAATAGTTATCAATATCTGACCCGGTCGTCAGTGGTTCAACAGGTGAATCAGTATTTCAATTGTTGAGTCATTACAAGGTCGAATTTTAGTTATTTGGAGAGAGTATATCTATTACGTTGCTAAAACTAAACATATATATTTCAATTGCTTAGAAAAATGTAATTTTTAACTTTAAAAGCACACCAGAGCAAGTGACAAATAGCCATAACGACCATTTGTTAACCCTCTAAGTTCTCAACACCAGATATCATTGCGTTTGTAACAGAAATACCAACATTGGAACCAAAGAAATTATATTAAAGGCTTTCTTCCTCGTACATTTACCAAAGGAAAGAGTATTCCAGTGACGTCAAAGTTAGCTTCTGTTAGTTCTATTAAAGCAAAACTCACCAAAGGTGAGTGCTTTGGAGTCTACCCAGTCATATACATTACAGCTTGGGTGTGTACAAGTCTGTCTATACATCATATACAGATAAGCGTTCCTCAATAGAGACATGACAAATCGGGCATTTCTTACATTTATCAGAGCAGTTGCTGCATCAGATTAAAGACCAATTAGTATGCAAACAAAGAAAGCACTTATATACATATGAACTGCAGAGAACTAGAATATTAGTCCTACCTGCACAGAATGCGGTGCCTACATGGAAGAAGAACTAGGCTAATCTCTCCCTCGAAACAGACTCTACATAGAACTTTTTCCTGGACAGAATTACGATAAAATAGTTGGAAAATCAACCTCATAATGAACATGTAGATTTATAGGACATTTGAACAAAAAATTCAAGTTGATAAAAAAAAAAAACCAAAAAACCAATAAATTTACGCCTCTAATGTGAAGAATGTGGACATTTTATAACAACTTGGGCTGATAATAATTCAATACCGATCAGAAAAAGTTTTCTTTAGGCTGCATTACACTGTGTTCGGTCAATTTTTACGGTTGTTCAATATGCTATGTATCTATCAAGATGTAGGTAATAAAAAAATAAGATCTTTGATAACAGATGTAGGGAATAAAGACATGATCTCTGACTATAAAAAATGTAGGTAATATTGGAAATTTTTATTATTTTTGTTACTTTAGGGTTGAAAAATATAAAACTTACCTTAAAAATGAAACTTCTTGACAATTAACTATAGGGAAAAGGAAATTTAGAAATCTGCACTGATGAATGAATTCTATTCTAGCAAATAATCAAGTCTACCAAAAATAAATAAAATAACAGCATACAACATGTTTCATCAGCATCATAGGAGATGGTATTCACTATGGCATGGACAATACAGTATTAGATTTTGGCGAAGCATTAAATACTTAAGAAACCATTAGTCAAAACTAAGATGGTTACATGTTGAAGTCTTTCATACTCCTGTTGGTTGAATTTTGTGATTTCCATTTGCTCACCGAGAGCAGCTTGAAGTTTCCAAACCTTAAAACAAGAGGATTGAACAAAATAATTATGTAGAAACTGAGATGCATAACTTTGCAGTATGCTGGAATAAGATGATAATGTTCTGCATGGAAATATAAATGTAACAAGATATTATATTTACCTCCTCAGCAAGATCCTTCTTCGGCATTTTCTTCACTATATCGGGCGGATAACCGCAAAAAGTGTTATAACTGTATAATTAATAACAGTAAATCATTGTGCTATACTACCACATGGAACTGTCTAAACTTGTAGCATCACGTAAGATTTGATGCAAGATTTAACACAAAGGAAGTTAATTGTTATGGGAGGAATTGAAAACAAATCAAGAACTGAATCAAGGTGAAGATTGGAAGAGAAGCAATCAAAAAATATTTCTCAAGTCAAATTAAATAGTTGTAAAGATGTGAGTGAAAGCACGGCAACTCGCATCGCCCAACTTTTTGCAATAGGCTGAATTAGTTACTTCCCATGATATATATGGCCTGGCAACAGGACGGGTATGGGAGGGTCGGCCATTCCCATCCCCTACCCCGTCGGATATTTTTGTTATCTTATCCCTCCCCCATATCTAGTTAAAGCGAGTTCGAGGCGAGGCAAGTCCCCTGCCCCGTTTATCGCCCCCATTTACATTTTTATTTTTTTCATTTTTTTTTTTACTTTTTTTTTTTAATCTTTGATTAGTAAATATTATTACTTTTGTTGTCTAATTTGTTAAGAACAACTCATGTTCTCTTTACAAATGATAATAAATCTTTTCTTTTAGTTTAATAAAATACTTAAATTTGAAATTAACTTTAAACGGGATGGGTAGTGGAGACAGGGACCATGTTTCCCATGCCCGCTTTGGGGCAATGACTGTCATTTCGTCCCCACCCCTTTTGCCCAATTAGACGGGCAATACCCACCACATTCAAGGCGGTATCGAGTTGAACAATTTTTTTTGCTATCCCCGGGTTTGTTTAAGCCCCAATTTTGGGTAAATAGATTTTGGAATAGTGATTTTTTTTTAGAATGCATAGTTAAAAAGTAGAAAAAAATTTTGGACTCACGGATAAAATTATTTTATTGAGAGAACATGTGGTTGAAAATTATTTTAAAAAATGAATTTTTAAAAAAATGAGGGCGACGACAGCTATGTAACCTTCCATTACAAATGCAGTAATCCATTTGCCATGTTATTTGCTTGTTATAAAGAAAGTGCATGGTATTAAAGTGAATCAAGAACAAACTTCTTTTATTAGGATCATAGATTTCCATGACTTATCATGGTAGCTTCTCTTAAACGCTATGGTTCCCACCAAAAAGATTAGAAAACCACCCCCAAATAGATTGGTTAAGATTTTATTCATTATAAATTTTGCAGCCTCATAGCTTTCTCTTTATGACTGAATTTGTTTTTGTTCAAATTCAGATTTTACTGGCTCATTGTTTTCCATTTGTGGTTAAGGATGTCTCTTCACGGACACTTACCATAAAGTGGCGATAAAATCACAAAATACTAGAAGGTTACCATATCCAGGCAATAAGGTCACAGAATACTTGAAATGATCCCCCTTTTCCCACTTTGCTCTATCAAGTCCAAAGTAAAACCACAAATTCGAATTATATTGTTTTATGTGATTTTAGATCACCCGCTACCTATAGGTTTATCATTTTCAAGTTCAACAATTTCCTGACCGCTGCCATTTAAAGGACGTCACAATTCTCCCACAATTTACTTCCAATGGATGCCACCTAACAAATTGAGAAGATATGCCCATTTCTAATTCTATCTATTCTTATTTCTACCATATTTGCACCATTTTAATCCCATTCAAGCTACACTCATTTTATTCTCATTTTAGCTACGCTCATTTATGAGATGTGATTTCTTAATAACCCAACATTTGATGATCATAAACAGACTTCCAGCAGCGATGTCTACAGATATTGCATGGCTTAAGATATTTTACCCTGAGACACCGCCATGGAAGAGGCGTGCCTGTTCTTCTCGACTTGCTTCATCTAATGACCACCAGCCAAGCAGTCTGATTAAAAATTCACAAATATGAAAAATTAGTGCAAACCAAAACCTGAATTAGATAATAAGTAAATTATCCCAATCTCTACTGCATCAGGCTTGACCTTCTACCTAATAGCCTATCTCATTACCTGGAGCCATGGTGCAAGAAAGCAAAGCAATCACGGACACTTGAAGAGTAAGTAAAATATCTTCCTCTGCCAGATTCACTTTGTAGTAAAAGAACAATTTTCTCTACTAATCTTGATGCAGCAAACATGAGCCCAGCAGCTTGCAGTACAAAAATAGGAGAAAAGAGAATTGGAAGAGGAATGTGTCTAGCACCCGGTGGTGTTCCCTGATTCAAAACCATTTGTGACTTAGTTGTTAAAAAATTCCATAGGATAGCTACGGTGTCAACACATCAAATTGATACCTCAAGGTGCATACAAAGGAGGACTTGAAAACCAATTATTGGAATTTTCATAATGTGGCCACCAATGTCTTGCAGGCCGCACATTCTATTCCGAGATTGATCCTCTAAAGATACCACCAAGCCACTGTTCCAGTCAAGATATCTAATAGCAGTTGATGATGAACTTGCTTCTCTTGTAAGAGAATTTCTATGAATCACTGGATTAGACCATTTTGTACAGACAAGAAATGCAAAGCACTCTGCAATACTATAGAAAAACAAATAAGCCAAATGTTAGCATTGCTGCCGAAAAAAGAAGGGAGAAGGTAAGACTATTCAAGGTCAGTAATAGTACCCATAATTTATGAACAAGTCCCACCAGCCAAGGGCAACAATGTCACCTACAAAATTAAAAAATATAGGAAATTGAAAATCAAGAATAAGTTAAATTTACGAGAAAGTAAGAATTCATGAAGCAAGCACTTGAATGGATAGTTCAGAGGACTACAAAAGTCTAATAAACCAAATTAAAACCTTAAAACAACTCAACACCAGCTCAGACGGAACACCTCCCGTATCTGATGGTGTAACAACTAGAACCTCTATTCCCAAATCGTTATATTATATATACTATCTATTTTAGAAGAGCTTAACTCCATCTTATCTCTTAAGAGCTTTCTATCACGTAGCTCAATTGGTACAAGAATTCAACTTAAATTTAACAATAAGTCAAGGGTCTTGAATTCAAATCATGGAGGATGCGATAGAATACCAAATGTAAAATGGAGTTAAGCTCTCTCAAATTGGATAATATGTATGATATAACAACTTGGGCATAGAAGACAAATTGTATCGTCCAATTGGTAGCAAAATTCAACTTAAGTCTCTCATAAGACAAAAGTCTTGGGTTCGAATCTTAAGGAACGTGATAGAAAGCCGTGAGGAGTAAGATAGGTTTAGGCTCTCCCAAAACGGACGATACGGATGATAGAGCTAGATCAATACAAAAAAAGTGCATGATTCGATTTAAATCTCTCATATGGTAATAGGTCTTGGGTTCGAGAACTAGGGAACGCGATAAAAATTCATTAGGGGTAAAAGAGCATATGCTTTCCCAAAGCAGACAGTACACATCATATAACAACTTGGACCCTGAGCTTGTTAAGTTATAAAAAAAAAACTTCTAGTTTCTCTAGATATTAAATGTGTAACCTGGAACTCTTCTTTTATGATGTTAGAAGAGATGTGTGCCTTGGTGACGCGACCCATAATTGGATCTTCCAAAAAAAAACCATGCACCTATCCCTATTATCTATATATCCAAACCGTAAAACACACACACACAGACTGCCAATAACATTATTTGCCCTAAATTCGATTGCCATTTCTCCCTTTGTTCTCTCTTCATTACCCAGAGGAGTCACATAAATTTACCAAACGATTTTAGCTCTTTCAATTCATGTTAAATTTTCCAACTCTGATCGTAAGGCTTGGTTGAGTTATTGTATCTCTCTCCCTCTCCCCCTTCATGTGTATAGTTAATGAATCTCCTAGGATAAATAGAATCCTAATGTTTACAGATCATTGATATTGCTTTCAACATAAATTTCCAATTACTTTTGACCACCCTTTGAACATCAATTTTCTCAATAATGAAATCACCACATCTTTGAGCATTCTCTTTGTCCACAGTGTATAAAGGAATCCTTTTTTTTTTTTTTTTTTTTCATTATACCTTTCAGAGCCTCACTCCATACTGTTTCCATAGTATTAGCAATTTCCCACACCCCCTCTCATATCCCATGTTGCACTCAATGATGGAATTTATCCTATACTACAGCTATATTTCTCCTCTTTGACCAAAGAGTTTTTGAGTCTTTGGAATGTCTAATTGAAGGATGAAAATACTGACAACTCCAAAGCTAACAACAGCAGCACGAACAATGAACAACACATTCCTCGATCATTCCTGGACGGAAAACACAAGTTAAAGAACTTCGGATGCAAGTTGTGTGAGATTGTGTCCAATTATCTTACATTTTGTTTATCAAAGATAAAGCATGGGATAAAAATGGCAAACCATGCATTTCCAGATTTAGAGCTCTCATATTTCCATTCCTTCAAACTTAGAAAGAAAAAATATCATAATGAATGCAATGAATGAGGCCATTCATTAATTTACTTCCTGTCTATTCAGTAATGAAGGCAACATTGAGCAATGGATTTAGGGGGCTGCCTAACTAATGAATTTTATTTAGATAAAAAATCTGAACCTCAAAAATGCCATCTGTTTCCCTCAGTTGCACCAACCACGAAGGACGCCCAACTACTGTGCATAGAGAACCAGTTTGATTTCATTCCAGGAACATTTACATCAGAAGTCATTTGCCTAGTCTGGGGGGTTAATGGAAAATAAACAACAAAGAAGAAATAATTGCATATAGTCTTTATTGATTTAGAGAAACTTATAATAAGGATATCAGGGTAATATAAACAAGGACTTCGTATTATATATACCAAAATAATTAGGGACCTCCTTTGATTCAAAAGGAGATGTAGCATTACTGCACAGAAAAAAGGATATGAACTCTGAAAATGCTGATCTGTGATGAGGTTGTATCGAAACAAATAACAAAACGAGGGAATGTAGTACATAACAGAAGATTATAACAATAAGCAGCAGCAGAACTGATAATTATAATAATTACAGATTTATGGCATGTAAATTTTTCTTGTTTTCTTTAGCTTTTATGGCAAGCGAATCATAGGAGAAACAGATGCATAGAGCAAAAAGAAGGGGAAGAGAGAGAGAGTCATACCACACAGCTTCAGGACGGTGAACACTGTAGCAGCAAGAAAGAAAATCATGGAGATCGCCACCCAGAAATGCTAATTACAATGAAACTGTCATTAGTAAAGCAATTTTGAAAACCAAGCAAACAAAATGAAAATCTAGAAGTATTCATGGCAAAATAAATAATTAATTTGAATCTCCTAAATCACATTGTCCACGTCACAAGAAAAAATTTTAAACTTGTTTTGTGACACACAATATAGTAACCACTAGAATCCGGTTCACCAGCTAAACTTGCAGAATGCAATAATTGAAGTGCAGCCATCAGAACTACTGAACAACTTTTAAGCACAGAGTAGGAATTAGGTCGGGCATATTTTATTATTTCTGTTAAATCAAAAAACTTACAGGAAGAGTTTCCCATATTGCCTCATCACTCATGCTTTCATTATCTCCAGGTAATAAAGCCTTGCACATTCTGTTTCATCAATAGGAAATATGTAAGGTAAAAGCAAAGTATTCCATGACAATAAAATATCAAAATTTTCCCACTAAATTATATGCCTTGTTCAAAAGGCTGAAGTATTTCAATTTTCTTTTTCACAGTGGTATTTTTGTTAGAGAAACAACTTGCTTCAGTAAATATGTTCTACAAACAGTATTTTGATGTATCAAAGAAAATCCATGACATGCGTGTCTAATAATTATTAATTACTAGAACTTGCTCATGCTGAGAGAAATTTTTTTCGCGTGAAGAGTAGACTGAAATATGGACAATCAAATGGATAGTGTACCTAAAATTGTCAATGAGGACAATAACCTCAAATGCCAACAATGGAAGGAAGACAATTTTCAAGTTCACTGCAGCAGAATGATTGACTGCATCATAGAAACAAATTAATAAATTTAAAACCAATAACAATCGCCAAAAAAATTCTATGACATGATAGGAATGGCATTTCGTCCTAAAAGGCAAAAACAATTAAATCAGCATGCCATATCACAACTTATGAATGAGGAAGGGGAAAGTAGACTACGACCACAAAGGTAAAAATATCTTCTCTTTTTGTGCAAAATGATAGAAACATGATTCATAAGACAATAAACAAGGACAAAAAAGAAAGTCAAATTCAATTCCCTAATAGTACCAAAAATTATTGAAGGGTTTTGCTTCCTTACCATATGCACTCTCGAGATATATACAAAGAAGAAGTTCAAATGCAACAAGAAACGGCGCAGCAACAACAGCATGGCATGGTGCCCACTAACCACAAATGTTTGACAAAAATACATAAATTAATAACCAAATAAATATATAAAAACTATCATGATGCATGCTCAACGCTCGACGTGTTGGTACGGAGATGCAACTTCCACCAGACTAGCAAAGTTCGTATGGACAATGTCATTCCGAGAATATAAGAAGAAATATTGGCATACATGGCGATCATGAGGAACAGAGGGAGCAGGTAGAGAGAATCTTCCTCGGGCAACAACAGCATGAAATAGCCAGAGTGGAAAGAAAACAATCCTGCATATTAAAGAAATAGAATGAGACATGTCATAAACAAAAGTGAAGATATCTTAAATGTTTTTAAGATCGTCATTGAGGATGACATCAATTCATGTATTGACATTGAAAAACTATCAAAATAATGTGTATAATCTGCTTGGCGCGGGAATACATGTAGTGTGTAACAATATTTCAATTAGATACCTACGAGATATTGGAAGATGAAGCATAGGATTTTGGGGATCTACAATTGCCAATATACCACGCAAAATTGATGTTAACAAACATCAGCAATACAAATAAAATCAATTCTCCATTTCTTTCTTTCAGATGAGTAATCAATACGTTGCCTAAACCATATCCACCACCAACAGGAGATCCTCTTGCTACAACCATCTCCACCATCCTCTAATGTAAATGCTCAAAATTAGGGCAACTTGGCACTTTATACCACTACCACTTTATACCACTACCACGTTGTCCAATGAAATTGGGACGCATTTTTATTCATTGGACAAAGTGACAGTCGTCCCACTGACACAATAACTACTGCTAATCACCACCGGTGATAAATAGCATTACTCGAGTATATTGGATAAACTTCGCAATTGTCCAAAAAGTTTGGGGTGGTTCTCTTCGTATTTCAGTTTTTAGTTTTGAGTTTTGAATTCATTTTGAATTTTATGTTTTAAGTGTCCATTTTGAAATTACTGTGAACGCGTTCTTTTTGTCATTTTGAAAAATTGTATTCAAAAATAAAAAAAATGATGTTTTGGCTTGGTTTTAACTGAAAACAGCCAAAACAGCCAAAACAACTTTTTTGGCGTTTTCCGTTTTCTTTGTAAATTTTAAACTTGTTTTTTAAAATTTGTTTCTAAAAATAAGTAAGTAAACGTATTTTCAGTGTTTTCGAAAACTGAAAATAGCTTGAAGAGCAAAGAAAACGAATACATACTCTTTCTTTTTCTTCCTTTTTATTATCTTAACCAAAAAATCTCTCTATGAAGCTTGAAATGATCCCACGCTTTCTGGCTTCTCCCAAATTAACTACCTCATCAAGCATTGTTCACTTTATACTTTTAACTAAACAAACAAAAATCAGTCCTTTGAATTACCATGTGCTCCAACTTGTTAGCATATGTTGGGGTGGATATTCAGTAACGAGAACAGGGATCGGGACTCATACATTTTGAATGAATAAATAGTAAGATACTATATTTATGCATTCTAAACGTGTGACCTTTGCGTCTTCCACAACTCAAAATTAATACCCTGAATTTGTTTCTACTTATATATTAAGATAGTGATGTTTCTTCTCCACATAATTTCCCAAAAAAAAAAAAAAAACACGGTAGTAGAATTATGATACAGACCCTAAACTCAAATGAATGCGGAATTCATGGATCAGGATGATGTGGAATTATTTCACATGGTTCCCATGTTTTGGAAACATACCCTCGAAAGAATACGAAAAATATATACATGCAATCTATCACTCATTCCCTACGGAGTTCCTGCAGTCGTGCCGTATTTTTATCTTCCAAGACTTGTTTCCCCAATTTCATCACCCCATTACCAATTTCGCAAAAAGAAATATTACAAAAGGGAAATCTTCTCCCCACTGGAATTCCTAAAATCAAATACCAATTAACAAAAATTCATAGCAAAACAACGAGTCTTTTCTCAAAATATTATATAAAAAACACATGAATAAATTAAAAATAGTAAAACAAGAATTGGGTAAAGAAAATCAGACCACCAAGAGTAGGAGATGGTATGATCGAGCTTTAGAACAAGCGAAACCGTGAAACTGAAAAGCAAAGCATGCGCTGCCACCGCCTGTGCTGCCTTTCCCACCCTTCCCCAGCTCATATCTATCCTCAATCCTACAATCCAAAAAGAGAGATTTCGTTTATAGATAACAAAGATAAAATCAGTGAATGCGATTGAAAAGATCTAGGGGTTTGGACAGAAATTGAAAAAGAAATCTTTTCTGCTGAATTTGGTGAAAAAGGGCTCTAAAAATTACCTGGGTTTAATACGAAATTATCGAGTTAAGTTCAAAAAATATAATTTTCTATTATAATTGTTTAAGCCACATTTTTGTCAAAAAAAAAAGATATATATATACATTTTGAAATAATATATTGATAGAAAATGTGTGGTTAAAAAATAAGAAAAATTTTAAATTTACTTGTGATATTTTTTATTGAAAATATGTGAATGAAATAATATTAAAACACTATTCAAGAATACAGTTTTTTCAAAAAAATAGGGGCTACAAGAGCATAACATGACATTGATTATATTTTCCAAGAGATCATATCTATAAACTTTAATATTTAGTCCTTACTTTGCATGATTAAAATTATTTTTTTAATAAGTTTCTATAAAAATTGATGAAACATAAGGCTTAAAAAAAATTGTGAATTTTCTTGAAATATATGTTTGAAATTAATTATTAACTTCAATTTATATTACTAAACATAGGCTAAAACAATTATGATACGCAACAACTTACATAATAATTTACCAACAGATCATGTGATGAGATTTAATTGAATCAAATTCTCATCAATCAAATAATTTTCACACTTAAATTTTGACAACTCATCATTATATAAAATATTAAACAAATACTAAGTGGAAAAAGAACATAAGTGTTTTTAATGCTTTCTATTTCCATTTGGAATTTTTGTTTCTTTTCTTCACTTTTACTATTTGTCCATGATTCAATTACGAAGATTAAAATTAAGTTAAATTCAATAATCAATTTTAATCATACATTTCATAAGACTCGCTCCTTTTTTACCATACATTCCATCTATTTTTATTAAAATGTACTAAAAATTTGGTTTTTATTAAACCAAACAAGGGATTTTAGTCAAATTTTATCATAAACATTTATTTTTATTGTATTAACAAATAAGAATAGTGAAAATTGAAAAACATATTTGGGAGTTATTTATATAAATATATGAAAATGAGTGATGAAACAATACCACTACAAAATATGTAGACAAAAAGTGGTTTATTCGATTATAAATGGATTGTAAACCCGTGCCAAACAAGACCATAAGTAAATATTACTTGTTCAAATAATTTCTTGTAACCATGTAAATAGATATACAATACTAATATATTTTCAAAGATCATGTTTGACTTAGCTTAAAAACCAAAATAAATAGCCGTACAAAATTCAGAAGCCATTTTTGGCTTTGTTTTCTTGATTCATGTATCCTTGTAGATAGGCATGTATTAATGGATATTTGAATGCTTATACGATTATAATTTTAGATATGCTTGTAAACTTTGAAAACCTATATCCTTCATTAGATCTTGTTATGAGTAATTACTATAGCTAACTCAGATAAAATGATTCTTGTTTGAGTTTTTGCTATTTTTAGTAGGCTTTTAGCATTACGCTAGAACGGTACTAGTACTTACACATTAGATAATGTTTTGTTCGTCTTTAGATAAGCTATTGGTACTTGTTAGTGATAAGTATAGTTTCTACACTTATTTACGGTCATAAATGATGATATTTTATTATTCTTTGAATGGATTAGTAATTAATTTGTTATTTATTGCTTTTATTAGGAAAACTCATGTTTGGACGAAGAATTGAAAGAAAAAATGCAAAATGCAAAATAAAGCAAATTCAAAGTTCGAGAACTAAAGTGCAATATTCAAAAATTATGTTGGACCTCACGATGAGAATTTTATATTGATAAGGGTTAATTGGATGAGAAAAGAAGTCAAAGAGATGATATATAATTAAAGAATTATCAAACATCAATTTTCAACCGAAAAAGTTATACTCCTTATTTTCAATCATAGATTGCAACCTATTTTTGGCATAGTAAAGTGCAAATACTCAAAAGTTGTGTTGGACCTCACGATAAGGATTTTATAGTGATAGGGGTTAAATTGATGAAGAAAGAAGTCAAAGAGATGAAATATAGTTAAAGAATCAATTTTCAATAGAAAAAGTTAGATGATGTTCTCTTTACTGTTTTTAGTCCATTTTCTGTTTTTGATTTTTCAAAACAGTGAAACACGTTTACTTATTAATTTTCAAAAACGAATTTCAAATTTACAAAGAAAATCGAAAACGACAAAAATGTCGTTTTGGATGTTTTCAATTAAAATCAAACCAAAATTTTCAAAATGCGTTTTTAATGTTTTCAAAATTCTACCACCGGCGACCACTTCGACCACCACCGCCACCACCACTGAACCACCGGCACCACCACTACACGGCCGCGACCCAACCTTTCAAGATAAACACCACTACACCACCGCCAACGAAAAAGGAAACCTACCATCGCCGTCGTCCCCACCACAACAAAACCCACCACCGTCGTCACCCCCGCCACAACACCACTACACCACGGCCAACAAAACCCGCTCCAAGCGTGGCACTGCACAACCGATCCGGTCACCTCCATCATCAACACCAAAAACGTCATTGTAATGGCAACGTCGCGATACTTCGTCTATGGAGAGTCGTCGGAGTGAGTGGGAACAGAGATGAGAGAGAGATGGTGGTGATGGAGGGTGCGATGGATCATCACAGAGGATGGTGATGGTTGTTGGCGGTGGGAACAGAGATGAGATAGAGAGGGGACAGAGAGAGGGGAGGGGAGGGTTGGGAAGAGAACAGGTTTTGGGTATTTTTAATTTTGAAAATAATTTTTCAAAATGACAAAAAGAACACATTTTTAACAATCTCAAAATGGACACTCAAAATACAAAACTCATAATGAATTCAAAACACAAAACTGAAACACGAAGAGAACAACCCCTTATATTCTATATTTTCAATCATAAATTGCAACCCATTTTTGGCATAGCAAAAGTTCGAATTAGAGAAATGATACATCAAGAAGAATTGTAGCCCTTTGAGTTAGGTTTCCAACACACTTTGAATCACATCAATCGAATATCAAAAAAGAAAGTTATGACAGAAATACTAAATGTGCTCTGGACAAACCTAGGCCTACAAAGGAGGTGCACGCCTCCTCTGAATCTGAGACGGTTGAAACTCCTAAAGGGTTCAGGTGCGAGCGTTAGTGTAAAATTTGGAAATTTTTTATTTTTCTTATTTCTTTTTAGTAACAATTCAATGTAATTTTTTTCTTACCAGTTTGGTACTCAACTTGCCTTTTCCAATTATTAAAATTGTGAAAAATATCAGACTTATCCTTTAGAAGATAAACACACACTTTTCTAGTATAATCATCAATGATA
>CAIGRP010109334.1:0-38530 GCA_903798385.1 Fraxinus cuspidata | reverse complement strand
GTTGTCAACTTTGATAGATTGAAATAGGTAAGAAGTTGTTGAAAAATATGTATTTTGTAAGTTATATATTCAGTAAGTAATGGGACGTAAGGTAGCTTCTTTTCTCCATTTCCTTCTTCTTCAAAAATAGAGTAATTTTCTTTCTCTGTCAAAATTGGTAAGCATTTAGCAAATCCGGCAAGTCTTGAGTAAATACGGTAAGTAGTGTGTAAATACGGTAACCTTGTCAAAACCGTAAGTTGTGTAAAATCCGGTAAGCCCTTACAAAATCGGTAAGCATAGTGTGAATCCGGTAAGTTCAATTCTTTGAATCAATATTCTTTCACAATGCAAGAACCAATAGGCAATGCACACGAGTCTAGAGGTGTTTCCATCTCATTAAGCCCCTATTTGATTCCCATTTTTTAAAATTCATTTCGTACTGAACTATCATTTGAAGGTCTTCGTGGAACAATCCCGTCACGCATAAACTAAATATATTGTTTCGTAAATTTGACGCCTATCAGAGTTACAAAGCAACATCAAGAAATTTTTTACAGATTTAGCTTACTATTGGATTTTGATTTTAACAATGGTTAAAGATGAAGAAATAGTAACCTCCATGCATATAAATCAACTTGTTTAGTGAAATACATTATTGTTTTAGGCAGTGTGTGCATAAGTAGCAGATTCTAAGTAAATCAATATCTTGTCCATGGAATACATTATTCTTTCAACTACAAAAAAATTGAAAACAAACAGAAACTCAATACTAAAAAGGGGAAGGACAAGGACGCAAAAAAATTAGAAAGAAATATCACAAAGATATGCAACAACTTCTTATACGGTAGGCACTCGAGAAACATAATGAAAGAGTAGAGTTTCTCGGCACGAAAATAGCCTTCTGCTGATAAGTATACAAGCAAGTGTATAGAGAGGCCATCAGCCAAACATTTGTAAATAACAAAATAGGACATCTTGAAATAGAGGGTTAAGCTTTATGCCATCATTCTATGGAGGCTTCTTGTGAATTTTCTGCTGCTTATAGACATATAGGTCTGATTGCCGATCCGACCCCATTAGAAAATAATTAGACAAAGCTTTCCTACATCGTTTCTTGTATTCTTTCTTCAAGCTTGTTCTACAGCTTGTTAGTACTTCAATTTCTGTTGGAGTTGAAAGGATAATGCATTTAATGGACAAGAATCAAGATCATGATTTAATTAGTTCTGTATCTTCTGAATACATTCTCAAAATGAATGATGTATTTCACTAAACAGGCTGTTTCATACGCATGAATGGAGATTTTCAAATTCATCCTCCAACTTTATCCGTTGTTTATGCCAAAGCCAATAACAAGTTAAAAAAAAAAATTGCTTTATAACTTTGATTTTCATCAAACTTACAAAATAAAACATGTTTTAGGCGGTGATGGAATTGCTCAATGAAGGCCTTCGAACGCTCAAACTAATAGGATAATCTGAATACACCGTGATCAGCACATTAGCTAAGCTTATATACAGGGGCAAACGCAGAACTTTAAAGTTAGGGGAACACAATCGAAATTGCAAATAAATTGGGAGAAATTTTACAATCGAAAATTTACATCTAAAAAAATCATACCTATGTAATTTTACATCCGAAAATTTACATGTGATATGACTTTTTCGGATATAAAATTTCGAAAATTTTTGATGTCATATTCCATATAAAATTTCCTAATAAAATGATGAAAATTACATTGAGAAATTTGTATCGCAAAAATAATAAATATTAATGAAATAATTGAATTTTTTTTTAAAAAATGCTAGTTAGACGTTTAACGTATTTTTAACTATTTTCGATATCTGTTTGGATTATTCGATATGCATATAATGTAGATCTCAAAATAAGTTTTTGAGCTGACATAAACAATTTATAAATTCGATTAGCGTACAATTATCGGAGAATTTTTAAAATTAGCTGATTCATATGTCTTCTAATCTATATCTTTATTCATCTTTATTGCATATCATCATTTCCCATCTCAACCTCCTCGCAATTATAACATATGGTATATATATTTTTATTTTATAGAAAATAAGTATTTATCATTACGATTTTTAAAGCTTTTCAAAGACTTTTTTGGCATTATTATTTTTTGTTAAAATAGCTTTTTGGCAAAAAAAAAAAAATTTGACTTTTTCTCTGTCACAGACTTAAAATTCCCCCTGCTGTATAGATTGAGGACCCATGTGCTCGATTTAATAGGCTGAGGACCTCTATCTAATTTTTTCCAAAACATAGAGTTGGACAAAATTCTCGAACCAAATCGAACCGAGGGATTCTTTTTAAGTTAAATACCTTAATAGGTATCTAAATTAAGAATCGACGAGTTTAGTTCGATTCTCAATTTTATACTAATTGAATTGGAAGCTCAACTCGACTTCTATTCATTATTGTGAGTTCACTATTTTTTTCATATGATTTTAACAATCAAATCTACGAAGAACTCAACAAAGAAAGACACAAAAAATAACATGAGATTTGATTATGTTATTTTGTAAGAGCTAAAATTAAACATATCATTAGTTGAATTAATTTAGCAATATTGTAAATATTTAAAAATTTAATTGTCGTACAAAACCCAATAACCGAACCGAATCCGAATGATTCTATAATTAAATTTGGAACCGACGATTTCACTTATTAAATACCTCAAACTTCGGGTTCGATTCTCGGACCATGTCCAGACCTACCAGAACATGTAACCCAGAACATGTAAACCTGAAAACCAAACCTGACTAGTTGCCTTTGTAATTTAGGCTTGTATACATGAAGTAAAAGTGCAATTTTCCTTTTCTATTGATTTTTCCAGAAACAGCAAAATCACTTATATAGGGCATGAACAATTACACTCCTATAGAATTCACAATCCCTTTAATGTCATATATAGACTCAAGACTTGTCTGCACAAATGAAGTCCTACTCTTCAATATACAAAATCGAAGGTTCATTTGGAAAAGCAATTGAAATTTATTCGAAAGACGAAGATAATAGGATGTATGGATTCAGGGCTGCCTTACAAGAGGTTATCAAGCTGAGCTTGAAGTTCTGGTATTGACACCATATTCAGAATATTTTGAATGTCTTCTGGTGAGTACTCTGATTTAAGAAGGGACTGTACTTGAACATGCGCTTCAACAATGTTGGTCCTGCAGAATAGTTTATGAAATGTGAAAAATAACGTGTTATGCATTCATCATTGATATACTATCAAAAATATGCAGCAGTGAGGCGTATTTTGGGTAATGCAAAAGGTTTTAGGGATATTTTGAGCTGAGCACATTTTCTTCCTAGTAAGTAAGCAAACAGAGGATTATAATCCAGAATTCTAAATGCCGTGAGATGGATTTAATGAGAGAGACCAAGCAACTGTCTATATACCGACAATCACTAGAAGTGGAAGATAAGAACAGTTTTCTTAAAATATATCCCCCCTCTCTCCACCTCTATTTTCCACACCCAAAACCCCAGGCCATCATATCAACACTCATGTGAACAATAACACAGGTGACAGGCCAGCCAAGAAAAAGTTATCGTATTTTGAAAACAAAGATGTGTCAAGTGAGAAGATGTCATACTTAATTGGTTTGAAGAGTATCGCACGTGTCGAAGGGTTTTGCAGATAAAGCTTCATTTTTCGCATCACATTTGGCAGCTCTTGTTGAATTGCAGAACTGACCTGCAGCACAAAACACAATTCATCAACTATTGCTGGACCATGTTTCATATCAACTCAAGGCTTAAAAAATGAAAAGCACATCAAAGGGACATGAGTCTCGAGAAAAAAAAAATACTTTACTATTTAAACAATTGAAGCAAAGAAAGTGGAAAAGAAATTATTTCAATAGGCTTAAAGAATAGCTTTATATATCTTAATAAACAGAACTTGAAAGCAAAGCAGGTTTAGTCATGATAAATTAAGACATTCAACTAAAGGTGGAAAAAGAAAATAATAAACCAAAATTCAAATATTATACCTTCTGGACAAGCTCAGTGACCTTCTCTGGGGTTGCAAAAGCTTGATCTTTGAGGGGTTTTGCAATAGCAGACCCCACCTTCTGATTTTGATTGCCCGAGGACAATGCAACTTTGACAGCCGTCACCTGCATACACAAATTTGAATCATAGTTGAAGATTATGCCTCTAAATGCTAGAGAATGCACTGACAGCAGACAGTGCACTTCCTTCTCTGAACCCAAAACCATTCCTTTTCCTAAATTTGCAATGAACACAGGATTTTTTCTTTTCCATTGAACTCTTTATACAGTTTATTCTAAACTGCAGCATATTTTTTCTCTAATTTTATTTTCCTTAGATCTTATTTATTTTATGTTTATTTCCGTAGATTAGCTTGGCAACATAAGCCTACACATTATCTTCCTTATTTTTTTCCCTTTCCCTCTGTAGCTTTCCACTCATTATCTTCCCAAAACACCTTTTCTGCAAAACTAGATCAAAACCCTTGTCAATGTATCCATAAAAAAAATCCTATTTGTTTTATATGGTCCAAAAATAGCTGTCATACCTGATGCATGAAATCTAAAAATTCCAAAACAACAATACTGAGATAATTTTCTCCACATTAGAAATGACAAACCTTGGTGACAAAAGACAACATAGGATCCACAACTAGCTTAGTAACCAACATAATAAACTCCTCGCACGTAGCCTTGAGGCTTCTCTCTAATTCCTGAAAGGAAAATGAATTTTCAACTGCATATTACCCCTAACAAGATGTAATTCAACATGTATGATGATAAACATAATTGCTTGAGTTAGAAAAAAGAGAGATGTTAAAAGTAAACAAACTCAAAATGATCAAGTTCTAGTATAAAATATCGTTCCAAAATCACAATACTAAAGAAGCGGGAATCAATACTCAACTAAATTGCAAATCTTAACGTAGAAATGTAATGAAAAATTCTTTACAACCCGCCTACAGCAGGAAGTGATGGCAATGATTATGTAGCAGACCCTTCTTTCTGACTTTGGCTGACAAGATATTCTGCTCCGAATATACAGAACCTTTAATTAAATGCACAGCAAAAATTGATTTTTCTCTTTTTTTCCCATTCGAATACAATCAAACAAGAAAATCTGGAGAAAGCTGATCTGCAGCTAGAAAATACAACATTTATCTATGTCAATCCAAATTCATATAAGTCAACTCCAAAATCCATCTTGACTTGGAAGCATGACTGGCACAGGACAGGTAAACAGCAGAAATCGAAGTCATTTTATGGATAAGCACTATTAAATGACTAGGCATTAGAATACCTTCTTGGCATCAATTTGACTTTCCAAAACTCGTGGGGAGAGTGTTCTTGCCAAGGAAGTTGATCTTGACCAATCAAATAAAGAGGCCTGGCCTCTAAGAATCCGTCTCAAATGTTCCTGGAAATGGTTTAATTAAAGATGATCACTAACATCACCAGACACAAGAATACTCAAGATTTTTCTGAGTGAGAAAAAGATCAGTTAAAATATTAATGCAAATGCCAGATTATAAATTTATCAGACTACATAATAGAGGTAATGTCCTCTCAACAATGACTGTGCATGTCCTCGTACTCTAAATAATTTTTTTTAAAAAAAATGAAAGTTCTAGAATCCAGCAATATCTTATTCTCATGATTTTTTATTTCAAGAAATGTTGGAGGTCATTATATTTACTTTCGGAAATGTTCTAAATTACATTTTAAGCGACTGTTTAATGTTTGTGTTTCCAATAAATCAAAGCATCCAATATACTTAGCCTTTGACATAATGTCTCAGACCTTGAAGTGTAAATTAATGATGTTTATCCATAGACTAGGAAAACCATGCACTACTAAAGCATGTGCCATTTAAGCTCTAATGTCATTTTAAAAGGGAATAGGCGTATTTCTTTTCTTCCAATGCACCATCTTGGTTGAATGAGAAATACTCACCAGGGTTGCACAAGAGTTGCGATTGACAAGAACTTAAATGAACAATTACCAGATGCTATTTCATTGTCTATTGCAGAGAAATCCTTGGATATCTAAGAACGGTGCCCAGAAGTTTATTTTTTTTCGTGTGCAAATCAGCTATAATAATGGGCTTTAAAATGGGTAAATTGTGCACAGAAACTCGAATAGTAAAGGCATTAGCTTCAATGGTTTCAGGCTAGAAAACTAACCAGCAAATGAGAGAAGTCAAGCTCTTTGTGTGTGACTGAGAATTCTATGTCAAAGGGCGCAATCTGAACAGTAAATTCTATCATAAGTAAACATAGAGATATATTAACTACGATTATAATCAATGGTTTGGTTAAAGAGAAAACAGAACCTGCTCTCTAAGGATCAGAAGATGCTTTACGAGAAAAAGTTGTCCATCCATTGTGGATGATCTTTTAGCAATTAGTTTGCTAGCTTTCTGTTACAAATAAAAGAAATGAATATAGTTGACCAATAATAGATGCATTATCAAATTAACTCGAAAAAGATAATAATAAGGGTCAAGTCAAGATCAAGAATCAAGATTACATTGCCAATAATCAGTGAAGAATAAGGGAGTCAGCATATAGAGAAACAAAAATATGTGAAGTGGGACAGCATTTGAGTGAAATCATTTTCTAACAGAAGCCAAATTTTGAAGCTGTAGCAAAGGTTGAGAGTTCTGGATTCTAATTTTTTCTCCCTCCCCTTCTCAATGTCCAAAAACAAGAATAGAAATGCTTAACCACTCACCTGGATGGATGAAGAGCAAACTTCAACTGCTTCCTGGTAGAAAAATGTGTGAATAAAAATATGAACAGACTAAAACGTAGTTGTCATAGATTAATAAAAGGGGAAAGACTACTCGAATACCTGGGCCAACCCAGTAAAAACTGCTTGCTCTAGACAACGATAGAGCTTTGACAAACAGGATATTGTTTTCTCAAGTGGAGGGTACCAAGACATGGAAACATCTGGGGGGTTTTGATCACTCTGTAGTTAGATATCAAGGGAGAGAAATTATTAAAAATAGTTCATTCTATATCAAGTAACAGATGTATATCAGCAAGCTACAAGACCATAAATCCAAAACGAAGAGATTGTTGAAACCATGTTAGATATTGATACAGAATTGCACATCTAATCCTTACATTCAATATAAACTCCATACTATAGACAAAAACTATAAATATTATGTTCCATAGTAAGCTGATTTACAGTTTCCATCAAGGTATATTAAAATAAAAACAAAATACGATGAAACAAGTTTTGATATCCTCATATACTCTGGTAGACCATAACACAAAAAGAAAAGAAAAGAAAAGCAAGGCAGAAGAACTTACAGATGATACTTCCAACTTTGTCTCAGTTGATTGCTCCAGCTTGGCGGGATAGTCTAGATCTTCATCCAGTGGAAGATAATTTGCAATCTAGGAAGGAAACAAGCATAGATCACTAATTACCAAACAAAGTGGTCTCTACACTGTTACTGCAAGGATAATTCAAGCAATTAAATAGATAACTTTTATAATGAATCAGATGATCCAAACATAAAGAGAACTCAAAATCCTTTTTTTTCCCTTTGGTAACATACATAAATTTATTAGTCATTAGCATGAAGTTATAATTGATAAGCAATCAGGAAGTCCTTTGTAACCACAATATAAAAGAAATCACAAATACAACACATTTTTCCAGCCACGAACAATTAGGGATCATTTTCACGTCTTTAAATTCCTTAGACATAGAAACCATAAGAAGCCAAAAATTTAACTCTATCTAACAAATAACAAATCATTTGTTATTTTCCCTCGAGAATTCTAGAATTTCTTTATGTTGATACTGCTATCAAAATAACTAAGGGTGTATTTGATTGCGAGCATGTAATTTGTATGGAAAGAATATAAATTTTAGACAATTAATTGCTTAGAACTTATTTGTATGGAAATTATTATCTAAATGTGTTTGATTGATTTAGTTTTCAACTTAAAAAATATTATACCTGTCCATTTTTTATTGGTGAGTGGATAAAAGAGAGTGGATAAATAAGAGGGAAAAAGAGATCAAATTACCTGGAAAATAAAAACCATCCCACCCTAAAGAAAATATTTTACTTATTTTTGAGGAAAATGTGGTCACATGACCAAAAGTTGACACTATTTTCCATGGAAAAAGTTGTCAATCAAACACTCCAAAATTAGGAATTTGGGTGGAAAAATAACATTTTCCATGGAAAATAGAGCCAATGAAACACACTCTAAATTCAAAGCTGTCGACACAACCCAACATTTCGTCGTTGTAACCAACTTCTCTTAACCGGCACCATAAAAGTCAAGCAATTAAAGTTTCAAAACAAATGATCATTACAATCCGCATGTCTCCTAACATGCCAAGGAGAGAGACATAAATGAGAACATTTCCTTTGATCAAAATCACAAGTATAAATCCTCCGGCAAGAAACCAACCAGGCGTTCGCCTTAATATAGCAAGGGATTCAAGATCTCCAAGCGAAAGTGAAAAGTTCAAACATAGATAAACAAATTAGATCTTTAATGTATGATTGCAAGAAAATAAAACCAAGAAGAGTTCAGCTCCGTAACCAATATGGTTGTGTAAAATCATCCTCAAGAATGCTTGAAATGACAAATATGAGATCTCACTATCTTTTTGATTAAGGAAAAATTGAAGATCCTAGACACAACAATATTGATTTAAAAGTATCATTCGAAAAAAAAAAAATTGATTTTATTCTCAAGGAATTGTACAGTGACTGCAATCTAGGATAAAGACGATGTAAAATAAGCATTACCCAACTATTCATGTCCGAAAATCTGATTTTATTTCCATTCCTAAATCCCATTTAGGTGATGAACTGAATGAGAGATTTTTTTTTTTTTTTTTTGAGAAATACACGTCTAAGGGTTCTTAAAGAAGCCTTTTACAACTCTGTCATTTTGATATTACCTACACCCAAACCCCCTCTACTCTTCTATTCACAACTCCCAAGCTACCAAATGATTTTTTCAACACCCTCCTTCTCCCCCACCTTCCAGCAAAAACTCTTTCTTTGCCTTTTCAGTTAAGCAGCCACTTTTGTTGACATTCTAACGATCATCATCTGTTAAAAGTGGATGGCTACCATGCTACCATTGTTAAAAGTGAAATTAAAAACTTATTAAAACAACCATTGATCCAACTTCTCCATCTCAAACCAAACCCTCACTTCTGTTGATCAAAATCAAAGAAATTCCAATCCTCATGATCATAAGAATTTTCAAATTCAATCTTAAAACTGACCCTTCTCCATTAAAACCCCTACACTTCACGACCGATTGATTGATTGGCAACCACCACCACACCTAAAATGTGTCCCCATTTCACAGAAACCCCTTGATATAATGTTATCCCCAACTCTGTGTAACTTGTTTGCTAGAACCTTAGGAATAATCTTATACACACTGATATCCAAATAATTGGACCGAAATCGATAAGTTTATTCAAATTTTTTACTTTTTATTTTGGTTCAAGGCATAAGAAAGTTGAATTAGTTACAAAAGGCAATGAGAGTGTGTGTTGTCCAATTCTCTAAGTAGCTTCAACATTGACCACCACACATTGTTATAGAAGTGCTCATGCTTTCAAACATGCCTCACGTGAGGCTTCCATTAAGATTCTAAACCTTACACCTCGAGTGCCATTCATCAAGCCGTAAGTTTGGACTATTGAGGCACGCGGCTTAAGGCTGAAGTGTGATCCTTTGTCTTGCGCTTCATCAAAATTTTATTATTGGCCCCATGGGTGGCTTTATATAGGCTAGAATGTGTTCAGGGCTTTCTATGCTCTTTTTATACGAATGAATCCTAAAAGCCAGAAAAAAAAGGAAAACAGAAAAGATAATAAAAGAGAAAAGAGAGGCAAGTGAATTGAGCATACCCTAGCCACCTACAAATGAAAACCCTTTGTCCAACTAACTTTTGAGAGGCAGACTGTCAGTGACAAGATACATAAGGCAAGTAGTTCACTCTTTATTTTAGTGTTTTGAGTTTTTTCTTCTCGTTATCTATGTGTTATTGTTTTCTTCTGCAGATGGGAGGGGGAGAGCAGAGTGCCATTGCAAATGGGAGATGAGGAGAAACAATGAGAAGAAATTAATCTTACGTAATTTCAAATATTACGATTTTTTGTTTATCACTTTATTGATATAATTTATATTTATTGCAAGTAAGACATTTAATTTTGTTATATTGTTTGTTTATTGAATTTCAAGATGGATTAAGGCTTATTGTGTGCATACTTTTGTTGTTTTCATAATTCTTGCACATTATTTTATTGATTCTGCCTTGAAAGTTCAATCACTCCCTTCTGAAAGTCCAATTTAATCGCCATGCCTGAGGTGGCTTGCCACTGATGTTGGGGCAGCCTGTGGACCATCCTGGTCCCATCCTGGGCCGGTTACCAGTATGGGCTTTTACCAGGCAGATCTAGCAATATCAGGCTGGCCCACCAGGTTTTAAACCTCCAAATTACCCATACAAAGATACTGCATGTTTTATGTGTGGCTATAAACAGGAAAATAACATTATTTTCATTTACATCCATATTCATTTATAAGATAAGATCCCTTTGTCTCTCTCTTAACACACCCTCACCCTCCATCCTCTATCTCTCTATTTTCACTCCCCTCTCTCTTCAACATAATAAATGACATAAATGTTATTTGACATGATGCCAGTAACACAGGCTGGAAAGTGCCAAATTATTAAACACTCGCATGAAGTAGTTACCTCATCACGTATGTGGGTTCGAGCACGGAAAGTCAATCGCTCATGAACATCTGCCAAGATCCTCTCAAATGTTGGACGTAGCCCTGCTAATGACTCACCTCGTCTGGATAGCTGTTCTCCTAGAACTTCAACTTTAAGGATATCAACAAGTTCACAAAGAACATCCAAGTTTGCTTCATGAATAAGTTTTGGGCGTAATGTATCATACAAGTAGGTGCACCTGCAACATGTCAACAGAGCATTAGATCAGAAAATAAACCTATCAAACCAGAGAGACGTAATGCTAGAAGTGACTAGACTCAATCCATCTGCACTCGGGACATGGCATCAGTACCAGAAAAAATAAATTACTAGTTTAAATTGCAACATAAGTTATCTGCTTAACTTGATGATTAGACATTGGATGCAAATCATTCCTCTCTCAATGTCCCAATAATAAGGGTTATGCCAAATTTCTCTTGAACTTGTTCATTTTGATTTTCAAATCCCTTCCAGGATGAAGGCATTTACTTGGTTTTGATTCTGTAAAGGCTCATTAGTAAATATGGGCTACTGTAGCTCTTTCCCCTAATATGACTGAGTTCATAAGAACTAGTGAGAGTTGTGTTCACTTCACATAGAATTGTGATAGCGTAAGAGCGTTAGTAGAAAATTTGGGATTTTGTAAATTGCTGGTCAGTCTTTGGAGATTATGATAATGAAAAGTGTTGGAAAATTTAATTTGATTGAAAGATATGATTTTATTTGTAATCTAGTTTGTATTTATATTATTTTCCATGTATGGAATGTATAGCTGCAGGATATACTGTCAGATCCTAAAAATCAGGCCATTTAGTTAGTTTCTTATTTAGTAATTCTTTGTAATCTATTAAAAATTGTAACTTATTCAACAAAAGGCATAAGAATTGAATATTTTCTCCAACAATTCTATAAAAAAATTAAAATAGCAGAACAGGAAACCACAATACAATTCCAAAGACTTACAGAGGATCTGACAGGGGAGCTAAACTTGATACATCCTCTGAAGATGAGGGGAAAAAATGATCAAAGAGTTGATGCTCAAGTTGACATACCTGCAATTTAATCATTTTTTATAATCATTTCACAGAAAGTTGTATAGATGCATTCAATATGAAAAAGTAAACGGAAGAAATTCAGCATGATTTAGCATGACAGAATCAGTAACTCTCACAAAATGAATTGTCACATACAATATCTTCAAAGTGGAAAATCGTACAAATTGTCATGTTTCACCTTTCAGACAAAATAAAAAATAAAAAAATAAAAATAAAAAATACACATCCAAGATCAAACACAACACATTCTAGTTGTATGTTAGGCTGATGCATTAAAGTGGCACCTTACTAATTCAAATAGATTGTCTGTGATTTCAGCATGTCTTTATTCTCTATAGCACAGACACTTCAATTAGGGCATCGTATCTGAATCCGACATTTGTCGTATACCGACATTCCTCGGATACAGGTCAATTTTTATATCAAAAATATTATATATTTTTAACTCGAAATTACTATTAAATAATAAATAGGCACTCATATTTAAAATATTTCGATAAGAAAAATTAATAACAAGTATACAACTAAATTTATACTATATAAATTAAGAATTTAAATAATTTAATCAACGTGTCGTGTCAATACTTTTTTATAAAATCGCGTGTCGGTACTTCATAGCCTTTATCAATTAGACTAGGGGTGATGGGCTAAGCAAGAATATTTTCAGTAGTTAAGACTACATAAAACATATAAATCTAACATAAAGTGCACAGAAAGATTGCTTTCTAATTACTATGATATTGTTGTGCCCCAAGTCTTTAAACAGTAGTGAAATGTCAGGAGTATTATAGTCCTGAAAAATGCCTCCAGTTCTTATCTACTGAGTACTAGTAGGCAATGGAGATTAGCACCACATTGCTTTAAGTGGGTTACTTGGAGAGAGTTGCAGGAGCGCTTTTAATGGTCTTGAAAATCCTTTATGGAGGTCCAATAGATATCTTTTATCTTCAGAAATTTGGCCCCACAAGTCCTTGCCTACTTGTGTAGATTCTTGGAGGACTTTAATTGGCTTAACCTTTTCTTTATTAATAAAAATTTGGGTTATCAAAAGCAGAAGTGCAATTTCGAGCAGACTAAGTTATAGGATAGAGTATAATAAGATCTGTTTTTATGGTAATATAAATAAGAAGACCCTTGTCCTTTTGTAGAAGATTAACTACTGGTGAAGCATATCAACTAAAATCTTAAAAAAAATGAGAAAAGAAACTTCTTTATATATATATTCAATCTACTCCCTCACACTGACGCCAATTTAATTTTATTATCAAAGGTGCGACACGTGAAATTTTTATAATTGAGTGATGGGGAGACTTGAACCTGGGACCTTTGCATTGTTTTTAATAGCATTTTAGATTACCTCATCTAAGAGCTTAGCTCATTAATGAGAAGGATTTATTTATTTACATTTCATACTCAACAAATTAATAAATCATATATTTAACAATGCAAAGAAATATCAATTTGAAAAAGCTAAACAAGGTTTTTCAAGACTACCTGAATTAAATATGCACATCCAGATCTAGTCAATGACGGCAATGCCTCTTTCTTGGCAAACTCAGAGATCCTTTGATGAACTATGCCTCTCACCTAGATTATGTGAAGTTCAATTAAAGAAAAAGTATTTGCTGATCACCTAAATGGATATGAACTAAACATATAAGTGATAGTGGAGGGTAGGGCTGGAGGGAGAGAGATGCAGTTTTGCGCACCAAGGAAAGTCTCTGTTCGCAGTAAAGTTTATGGCATTCTGTGAGCATCTGAACATATTCTTTCCTTGGTTTTCTGCTTTCAATTTCCTCCAATACTGGCTTAAGCTGCAAATTACTATTTTCAGTATAACCGACTCAACAAATAGTGAATTGAGCTTACCATTAAGATTAGATCAGAAAAGGAAATTAGGTCTCCTGATAGTCGCTTTCATTCAGGTAGAAGATTGTTCTCAAACGGAAGCACTGAGAACTTACCTCATTTGCTGCTGCCTTAAACCGTACGTAAATGACCGATGCTTCCACACCCTCAGAAACAGCCACTTTGTCGCCAGCACTGCTTTTAATTGCTGCCAGGACCTAGTGTAATAAACAAGAACAAAAGAAAGATTGCTCGACAGATTAACTATTTCACACTAAAGAAAATTATAGTGAAAGTTAAGGAGCTGTACCTGAGAAGAAGTGCTTTTGAGAACAGAGAGCACATGCGAACGAATCATTGCTAGTGCTCGAGACTGTCCAAAGTTTTTAATTTCATTAATAAATTAAAGACAAAAATGTCTGATCTACTAGTCAAGCACCAAAGTTGCTGCTTTGCATGACTGCTTTACATATGATGAAAATGAATCTCATACATACCTGAAGCTGTCGGAATTTGACTGAGTAAACATTGCACTCGGCATACTGCGGATTGCTCTCAACATAACTGTACTCAGAAAAATCATACATATTATTTAGATGCAAGGTTATCTATATCCATTTTGATAAGATAATAGTGCAGCTTGCATGAAGCCAGCACCTTTTGGTTTTATTCGAGATCCCACATAATTCAAAGACGGGGTAAAACTTATGGTAAATAAGTTATACAAAATCAACAAGTTTTTACTTCTTCAGTGAGAAACACCTTAGCAGATATATGAGCTTTCTGTAAGCTCACTAAAGCCATGTGCAATAAATTGGAAGCAGTAACTGATGTGTAAAATAACGTCACTTACGATATGCACTCGTCAAGTCTTTTGAGCAATGGGAGGAAATTTTCGTATGCCACATTCATGTTTGGAGAATAAAAACGGGTAGCAACCTGCACACGTGTACATAGAGACAACCATGAAAATTGGAACAGGTTACACATGCAACAGTTAAAATATGAGAGAAAGGTTCCTTAGACATTGAATCACATAAGAAATGTCATGGAAAAACATCAAATTGAAAACACAAGAAAAAGAATGAAATGATTCCAGGGGTAATACAGTTTCAATGTAAGCATAAGGCAGAGTTTCAACTGAAGAACATTTAGGAAAGCATGAAATTAAGGTCTTCTAATAGAGCACACTGCAATTGTCAGTTATGTACCTGTTAAATTAAGTAAAACATATTGCCATCATAGTGAATCCTGCTATTAAGTCATGCATAAAAAGAATGCACGTGAGGCAGATTTTTCTCATATTCCAGTGAGTTTACCTTTCCATAGCACATGGTAATCCCTTGCGTGATTTGCAATTATACATGGAATTGTCAGACAGAATTAACAAGAAGAGTAACCCCAAAGGCATCATAACAAAATTCAAGCAAGATAAACCAAATGAATAAAGATAATAAATGAAATGAAATGACAAATCATAGCACTGGATTCAAGATGTAAAATATTAAAATAGTGCAGAAGTGAATAGTATGGTGTTTCAAATACTCGATTAGTTCAATGGTCTGTATGTTATAATGTAGTGATGGTTCCAGATCACCTTTTTTTATTTAGAGGAAAAGGATTTACTCTAAGAGATGTGAGAAAGTAAAGCAATACTCTATGAGCTAATGAGAAAGGCCGTAGATTTCCGTTTACATAAAATGGTACGAAGAGCTATGCACATAATTTCGGCATAAGTAACAAGGTCTATACAAATGTAGATTAGTCAGGCATTAATAAAGAATTACTGATAAAATACCAGATAAGAGAAAAATATAAATCAATCAAAAGCAGAATTTAAAATGACAATATAAATTCCGTAGGAAAGTAGGCCTGTAAAATCATCAAACATTATATCTCGAGATTATGTATAGTTTTCAAGTTTCAAATGAAACTCTGAATTTTCTCTATAAAGACGAATGTAGAGCTTAAATATTCTGAAGACATTGTTTAAACGGACACAAATACTGCAAGTATTCAAATTTTTCCATATTAGCAAATTTCTACGTGCTACAAATATCATGTGTAAACTCGTGCATACATCATTGGTTCACATTTCGAAAGTATCAATAAATTGTATGTAACAATCAGGGACAGACTGCTTCTCTACATAGCACTGAATAAACATCTAGTTAAATGGCATCAAAACCTTACATTTTCCAGTTCATCGAAGTAGTTGAGCTTACTACGAAGTGAATCAGCAAACTCAATAAGCCTTTGCTTCTCCATAAGCTGCAACAATAATAACAAATGGAACACGTGGTGACCTTCATTATATGCACAGTAGTGAATTGAATATTTACAGGCTTTTTTTGCGCAAATGTCCTACAGTAATTATAAACTACAAATCAAAATATATAAGCACTGGCATATAATAACAAAAAACTGTGACGGGTGAATAAAACCTTTAGACTGTAATGCAAACAACATTAGGTCATGTTGATCAGGGTTCCAAGACCATGCACCACCTTATAAGTAGATCTTCATTTAAATATATAAGCGTGTCATGTTGGAGGCTAAGAAGAAGCACAAACGCACCAGTCGATCACATGCATCATGCAGAGTTTTTGTCTTTGTTGCCACCGCCTGATGCTGCAGTTGTAGATCATTAAATAACTCGAGTGTTTCATCCACCTGTGGCAAGTCAATTCAGAAATAGGTGATTTGTAAACGAGACAAGGACACATTCTGAATTGGGGCAAAAGAATAAATCTGAATGAAATAGCTTCTTAAGCACAATCAAAGAAGAAGAAAATGCACTTAGTCTAATAAACAATAATATAGTAATATCTAACCTGATTAAGTATACTGTCACAGGTCTGTATCTGCTCAGTTAAGGTGTTCACATAATGCTGATACTTTTCTTCCGTCTACGCACAAAAAAACACAAAAATAATAAATTGGAAATACAGTTTGTGCCAAATATTATTTTCCCCAAAACGAATATGTTAAAAGTGCAAAACCAAGCTAACCTCTGATTTCATGGCTGCTTCAAGATCAGTAAACCATTTGTAGAACTGAAACAAAGAAAATATTAGAGAAGGAGAAAAAGACATCAGATCTTATTATCAAATAGGTCAAAATGGATAAATGAGTTTGAAGGCAAAAAAGTTTTATAAAATGAACTAATATTAAAAGATTTAGAAGGAAAAATTCAGATAATATGAGCTACGGGGAGTTAGTCAGAAATCTAGACTTCAATGTGTATCTATAGTGTCTATAGAGTATGACTAACTATTGAGTTTGCCAAAAAGTGGTGTGGCCCAGATAGAGCCTGTCTCCTATCTCTTAGGAATTAAATTATTGAGAGGCTTCCGAAATAAAAATAAAAATAAAAATAAAAATAAAACCTTATTTTAGGAGGAAAGAATAAAAAGTTATTGGATAAACTTATTTTGAATATTGAATACAACTTATTTAAAATTCTTCCTCCAATTATTCTCTCTTCTTCTTCCAAATTCATTTTTTTCTTCTCTAATTTCTTCTTCTCTCTCTCTCTTCATCTTTTCTTGTTTGATCTAAACACAAGTTCTCCTTCCCCTCCCCCCTTTCTCCCCTCCCTAGAAGTCTACCTTAACCATGAGCCAAAAATTAAGTGTCCAATGTGGCAAAACTATGGCACAGTGAAATTCTAGACTTAACAACATAAAAGGTGGTGGATGAATAAAGAAGAAAAATTAAGAGCATTGCAGAATGGAAAAAGAATCACTAAATTAATAACTCGTCGTCATCTTATAAATTTTTAAGGCATGCAGCACTCAGAAATTCGTGTTTTATAAAGTATAGATTTTGAAACCAACATCACAGGAAGCAAATGGTTCACTTCCTAGTCCAATATTTAGAGCTATGAAATATTAATAGAAACAAAAGTTTACCCGTCGAAATACATTGTAATATTTTATGAACTCTGGATTATAAATTAGTTCACATGTGCAAACTGATAAGCAAGAGCATTAAGTTATCCAATCAGTGGGTTATCTCAAGAAGGGTGATAGCTTTCCTAATACATGAAATCAAAAAAAATTAATTTTGCATGACATCAAACAAGGTGATGAAGTTTGTCTTCAATGACCTGTGACAATCAAAACTTCTAAATCTGAAGGATGATAGTCAATGCAATATTCAGAAAATCAGTTCAGTTAGTTTGCTTATTATCTATCCGTTTATGAAATCCACATTCTGTATATTCGAACACATTTTGCTACAGTGCAAGATTTCATCCGCGAAATGAAACAACAATGGTACATTCTGGATGTTCTGAATATATTCTATTTTACGCAATCAACATTAGTTATTCCAGGAGGGACAATTAAGAGATTAAAGAATAGCTCCTAGAACAATTCTCCATTAACTTTCAAGCTAAGTTCATTATAATTGACCCCCCAAATTCTCCATGATTTTTCTAATTTTTGTGCATTTTGAGTCATATATCAGGAACACATGATGATCGAGAACCTGGTTTGTGTTGACCAAGACTGTCTCAATGGCCACTGAATCTTCTGCAGTCCTGTGCTTGGTCGGGATTGTTAGACCATTTTCCTGTCTCACAGCTTGCTCCTTTGCCTCGTTAAGAAGAAAATAAATTTCAAAAGTCGTGTATTTTTTCCTACACTGGAGTATCATGATTAACCAATGTACAAGGGAGACTCACCAAGTTGGGAGAAAAAGGTCGCTCAGCAACAGCATGAGATAGTGCAACGATAGCTGCTTGCTGTTGCTCCGTCAATGGAGCATTCTACAAAATTTCAAAACAAGGAAATGTCATGCATTGAAAAACTATCATGAATGCTAAAAAAAAAAATCAATTTTCGTCCTCAAAGAAATGCCAATGCAGGCAAAGCAACCATAGCTTTGTAAAAGAAAACAACAATTCCCCTCGTTGATTAAATTCTCAAATTAATTATAGTCGCACTAGATCGGGTTATTTGCCTCCAATTGGTACCCAGGAGCCGAAATAAAAATATTTTATTTCGAAACAAAAATTGTAAAAATCAAACAAACCAAATAAAATCCACATGAAAAGAGTGAAACTAACAGATCCACTGCTTATAAACAGATTAAAAACTCCGGGGTTGAATAGTTCAAGAAAAACTTAACACAAGTAATCACGATCACTACACTAATTTATCATACCAATTAAATGAAAAAGTCGAATAATTGACAAACCTGTTCCCAAGTAGAAGCAAAGTTATAGCCTTTAGAGATCGCGCCGGACTTCGGGACGCCCGGTTTAGCTGCAGTTGCCGACATTGTGTCCTTCGTCCTCGAAACGAAATTTATTCACAATATTTTCAAACCAAAGTCAGAATTTATTTACAGTGTTCATTTGAATAGTTAAGAGCATCTCTCCAATGCAATGCAACTGTAAATTGCAATAATTTTTTCCCACGTAGGCAAAATTGACGGCGGCGATTTTCGTTCCGGACCACGTTCGATCGATACACCGACTGTATCTCAAAGACAGCAGAGGATTCACGTATTGAGGTTGCGCAATTGGAATGCGAATTGAGAGTTGTAGGCAGTGACAGCAGAGGATTCACGTATTGAGGTTGTGCAATTGGGATGCGAATTGAGAGTTGTAGGCAGCTCATCGGGACTAAATGGGGATTTCAATGACTTTCTTGTGGGCACTGGGGGCAGAATGGCCAGTCCAGAAAATTGCAGCATAGTCCATTGAGAACTAGACCATTTATTTATTGGACCAGTTTGATTTAACTAAAATTAAACTTTTAGTAAATTTTAATAAAAATTAATAAAATATATAATCAAAAAATTGATCAAAATTGTAAGTTTCATTAAAATGTGATTAAAAATAAATTTTTAAGAAAATGTGGACCAAACAAAGACTAGAAATCATTACCCCATAAACGTAAGGGGTTATTCTCTTCGTATTTTAGTTTTGTATTTTAGTTTTGAATTCATTTTAAATTTTTTGTTTTGAGTGTCCATTTTAAGATTGTTGAAAACGTGTTCTTTTTGTCACTTTTAAAAATTGTTTTGGAAAATAAAAAAAATCTCAAAATCCAAGTTATAACTGAAAACACAAAAAACGACAAATTATCGTTCTGTGTTTTCTTTGTAAATTTTAAACTTATTTTCAAAAACACGTTTTCAAAAATAGAAAAGAGAACGCGTTTTGACTGTTTTGAAAAATCGAAAACAGAAAACGGTTTAAAAAGGGCAAAGAGAACATGCCATAAACTTCTATTTTTATGGAAGTAGTATCATGTTTGTTATTTAGTAGAAAGAGTTGATTCCATCAATTGTCAAACTTGTATTGAAGTTTTGAGCGAAATATCAAGTTGGTCGTTAAAGGTTTTTGTTCTCAATTTCATCATCGATCACACGGTTAATAAACTTAGTGCTTGTTTGATGTAAATTTTTTGCAAAAGAAGTCGATAAATCTGTGAAATGTGTGGCTAAAAATTCAATTTTAATTCTAACCCTAAACCCAACTAACAAGAGGTTGCCAAAAATATCACAATAACAAAATTTTAACTTTCTTCCCCTTCATCTTCACTTGACGAAACAGTAATACAAGGATAATTTTGATGAACCATAAGACCTTGAACCAACAAAATATATATATACAAAAAAAATGTCAAGGTACCATTGATCGGTCATTCGCATCCGATACACCTTCTGCATAGATTTGAAACCTTGCTTCAGCTTCGGCCAAACATGGAGAGCTCACTACTTTGCAAATGTGCTCTTCACCTCTTCCCTTCCATAGAACAAGCCTTCAACAAAGATGGAGGATATTTAGCCTTCGTTTGGCTTAGATAAAAATTAGATTTTTAGTTAATTTTGATAAAATTTGATGATAAGAGACCCATGAAACTTGTAGATAACAATGAGTTTAAAGAAAAATGAATTTTAGAAAACAAGATCAAACAGGGATTAGTAACATTCAAATGTGAAATTGCAAAATCATTAATAGCATATACGAACCTTGTTATATATTATTTAGTCACGGGCCGGTGACGAGCCCGAGCCAAGCCCGAACTGCCCAAATCGACGAGTTTTTTTGCCATCCCTACATATAGCTCTCTCATATTTATTTCCCCAGTTATTCTTTTTGCATTGCACAATAGGAAAAAAAAAAAATAAATAATACATAATCCACCAATAAAAAATTTTAGGTTTGTAACATAAAATAAAAGGGTAATTGGTGGAAAACAACCCTAACCTTTAGGGGGGGTTTCATTTATAGTCAAAGCAAAAAATTATTTATAAAGCTTAAGATCTATATTTTTTAGTTAGATAGCCTAAATATACAAAGAAAAAGAAAATATAATTTGTAAATTATTAGAATGTCCTTGTATGTAAAAATATATAATACCCTAATTCCCCTTTCAATTTACATTTACCCCTAATTCAATTTTGGCTGCCCTTATTCCATAGTCAGGTAGACATCTCTATGCAATTATTCTCATTTTTTTTATCATCATTTTTTCTTCTTCATGAAACCATAAGTTCTACTGCGAAACATGCATTTCATTTTTTTGCTGTCCGAACAACTTACATATCGTTTTTTGAAACCTATAATGACATACATCTTGTTATCAACATTGTACAACGTTTGATATTTGATGAGATTTTAAATATTTTTTGTTGCATTGCAATTATTGACACCGTGGATATGGTATGGACAGTGTTGGTCCTCTTATTTTGAGGGTCTGAGGCGAACTTTAAAGAAATTAGGCCCCAAAATTGTAGTATGCATGTGAAATTTATAAGCATATTATGAAACTAATTGTTAACTTAAAACTTAACAGTAAAATGTTCCTGAACTTTTTGTGTCGAATAAAAATTGTTAATCCCTTCATCTACAAAGAAGCCTTTCTTCCAATTCTCGTCTGGTAATTGACGTGATATTTTTATCTTGAGTAGCTCAATGAAGGCCAAAATCTTGTCAAGAGTTAACGACCTAAACTTCGGCTTCGAGTAACAAAAAAATAAAAATAAAATCATATTGCTTTTCTTTCCGATTGATCAATATGTGACAACTTTTTACTTTCTTTTCCTTTTCCTAGGTTCAAGTTGATTAAACCAAAATGGGGTTACGATATAATATTCTTTATTAGGATTCTTGATGAATCTACTGAATGACCTGATCTTATATTGGTAAATTCTAAAACTTGTTTCAAAGGGAACTAATCTGATCCATATAGCTGATCTTAGTTCTATATATTGAGAGGATATTTCAATTTTGTGTAGCTTAATTCAAAATACAAAATTTGAATCAAGTTTATATCACAGAAGCATTTGTTTCAACAAAATCATACTTTTTTGTCTTTTCAATTGATCAATAAGACAACTTGAGACTTTCTTTTCCTTTTCTTAAATTAATTTTGCTTATTCGAGCTCATTACGATGATACGACAGATGGATTGATGAAATCATATAGAAATTTCAAATGTATCTATAAACTTTTAATCATACAGATTGTGAGCTGGGCAAGAATCGGGACTTAGAGAAAGGAATTTATCACGTACACACTTACCAGTGACTGGGGTTGGGAGACGGGCCTGGAGACGGGAGAATGATACTGTTTCTTTTTACGAATCCGTGAATATATCACATACTATATATATGAAGGTTGATTTTAGGAGTAAGTTAATTTGGAGCAGGCACAAGGAATCGCACACACGCATGAGACGGGAAGGAATGAAAGAATGTGGGCCTTAAATCTGATTTTTTAAATAAGAAAATGAGGCCACCTTTTGAATTGGGCCTGAGACACTGGCCTCATCTACCTCTGCCCAAAGCCGGGCCTTGGTATGAATATCAATTTGTTATCCAGTCCAATATAAACAGTCATTCGAAGGTGCATGAAAATAAAAATATGTAGGAGATGGCAAATGGAAAACAATGCCTATTCTGGTTTTGAAAAGAGTTTCTTATGTGGACTTGTATGATGAAGTCAAAGATGTGTTGAATGTCGATACAAGGCTATACAGAATGGAGATTTCATCTTTTGTCCCTATAATGTCTAAGGTCCAGCTGTATCGACGATCATTAATTGTGACAACATTGTAAAGTGGTTTGTATCTGTCTATAGAAAAACTTTTCTTTGTGTAACCCTTTCGAATGAAGTTATTGAAAATCAAGAAGATTTTGATAATGAAGGATGTTTATTACTAATAGAGGGTAGAAAACAATTTGGATGTAGCGAGGAACATGTTCGAATAGGCGACCTTGGTAACCATAACAATGGTAATGAAATATTTGTAGATTGAAATGATTTTGAAGTAAGTGAAGATAGTTTTTGAAGAGTAGATGGCTAATGTAATTCTCCTATACTAGACAACAATGATGTGGAGTTACACACGGTTGAACCCTGTATTCGGAATGTAGCAAATGATAATGATGTTGAACGTAGCCGAATTGTATCTACAAGTGTAAGTTCGCTCTATTGTAGGACATAAGAATTTTGGAAAATAAAGATGTTCAAGTCAACCAGCTATTTCTATCTAAATATGACTTAATATCAAAATTGTAATTGCTGGTTGTGAAGTGTCACTTTGAATACAAAATAAAAAATCAAATAAGAGCACTTATACAATTGTTTGCATTCATGAAAACTGCAAGTGATGCTTGCGGGCAACCAAGATTGAAGAAAATCAAATTTCTAAAGTTCGAAAGCACAATGGTCATCACTCTTGCTCTGAGCGTTCATCGCAGAGACCATATGCATGCTTCATATATGATTATTAGAAACAACATTACCCCTAAGTATCAAGATGACAATCGAGTTTACAGACGAATGGACATCCTTAGTGACATTCACTAAGAGTTTGGGATAACAGTAAGCTATACTAAAGCATATATGGCTAAACATTTTACTTGCGCACTGATCTATTGAAAACCTTGTGAGCATTATGTGAAATTACCAGCATATTGTCATGTTTTGGAGATGTCAAATCCTAGTACGATGAAATTGATTCATACTAATGATGATCAACGCTTCAAGTACTTTTTATGGCCTTAGGACCAAGTATACGTGGATTCATCACCTTAATGCGAAGGGATAATTTATGTAAATAATGCATTCTTAACATCAAGAATGAAAGGTACTCTACTTGTAGCAACCTGTCAAGATGCAAATTTTCAAATATTTCCACTCGCATGGGGAGTAGTTGATTCGGAGAATGATGAATCCTGAACCTGGTTATTTTAGAAGTTGTGATTAATAACAAGTGATACAATCAAGCTTGTGATTATATATGACCGTGCAACGTGCATTAAAAATGGAGTTAGAAATGTTTTTCAGTTTGCTCATCATGATAATTGCATATATCACCTACAAAAGAACTTGAAGACCAATTTTCCATGAAGTGATCTTGCAACTTTGTTTAGAGTAGCATCAAAGGCTTATACTGTAACAGAATCTGAGTTCGACATGGCAGCTCTATGCTGTAAAAAGAAGGGTTTCAAAGAATACTTATTATAAGAAGATTTTCATTATTGGGCTAGAGCACATTTTACAGATACATTACAATATCATGACTATGAACAATGTGGAATAGCTAAATGGTTCGTTGAAGAGTGCTCAAGAATTTCCCATAATTGGTTTGATAAAATATATCCAAGAGACACTGTAGAGGTGGTTATATAAAATATGTGTTGAAGTAGAAAAATGTGTGACCCACCCCACGCCACCTTTAGTGAAGAAGATGTACATGAAATAAATGAGTCAAGTGCGTTGGAGGTAAATAAGGTATCTTTAGACATTTATTACGTTGATGATAATTTAGAACACTACTTTGTGGACTTGGATGAAGGACATGTACATGTAGGAAGCTTGATTTGGACAAATTCGCATGAGCGCATGCAATTGCTGCCATAAGGTTTAAAGGAGATTACGGTTATAACCTATGCAGCTCCTTTATAGTAACTTTTGTTGGAAGCAAGCATATTCTGCATTAGTATACCTTTTGCCAATTGAGGTTGAATGGGAAATTACCAAGCATGTGATGGCTAGAGAAGTACTTCCACCATTGCCACTAAGACAAGGTGGGCGATCTCCAAAAAAGAGGAAAACATTAGTTGGAGAGATGTGTGCACATTGTAAGTGCAGTAGGTGCAAGATGGTCAAGTTCAATCCACTTGCATGAGCCAAGCAGCTGGTAGTGAAACTTAAGGATGTAATATTATTGTGACTTATAACTTTATAATTTTGTACTTATTAGAATCACAAAATGATTTATTAGATTTTATAATCACTGTGCTATTATTGCTTTTGTACTACTAGAACGGAATTGGAGTCATTTTACATTCCTTTGCTTATTTTTTTTCCACATTAAAGACAAACGCGTTTATATCATTACAATTGATATATATGTCATTCCTGTATGAAAATTTCACTGATTCACATAATGATATTGAAATCATTATTGAAATCAAAATTAATATTAATGTCATTTCAGTACGAAAAAAACACTGCTTTACTAACTTGCATAACGACATTGAAATCTTTCCTAAGATAGAAAAAGATATTAAAGTCATTCTAGTATGAAACTTGCACTGATTCACATATCGATACTGAAAAATCGTTACTAAGATACAAAACGATATGGATATCGTTCTAATACAAAAAAAAAAATACACTGCTTTATTAATTTTCATAACGATATTGAAGTCGTTATATACCAATTAAATGAAATGGAAGTCGTTATGCCCAAAAACTTGCACAAATCATAAGTGTCAAACCCACGATGTTGATGTCGTTTTCGTATCAAATACACACTGTTTTCACCAATATTCATAACAACATTGAAATAATTTATTTCAATACATAACGACATTGAAATCATTTTTTAGAAAAGGCACGCTCAAGCTCAAGTTGGTTACTCTCAATAGCTAGCCGCACGCACAAGCATTGTAGGCTTAGGTATACACCTTGTTGGCTTTTACTTTCTCTTCAATTTAATCTTCCAAAGTAATTGCAGCCCAGGTCATTCCACTTCGATCTTGCACAATTTAGTCCTTGAATTTTAACTTTCCTTTCAATCGGCCATCCACAAATTATACCTCAGGTCCTTACACTTTTTGATTTGTGCATTTTAGTCTACAAAGCCACCATAAATTGATGTAGGTGTTTTCCTTCGTGGTCCATAGTACGTGTGCCAAGATAATGAACAATCCCAACCTATACTAGTCACTCTTTTTTTCTTGCAACTTACAAATGCATTGTAAGTATATCACTTTGTAATTTTTCTCCCACTTTTCTTAAAATATTCTCTCACGATCCGACACTTCGCTCTCAATGTCTTATCTACGTTGTTACAATCACGTGCATTTAAGCTTGTTATTAAAATAAATTTTTCCAATCCAAATCTTGCTCGTTTGTCTCCGATCTTAAACCATACTTTTTCTTTTTTGGTTGTCTTAATCTTTCACAATAATAATTGATGTACAACCTGTAAATCCAACATAATATCCCTCAATCTAAGAACTATCTCTCACAAGCTTGTTCTTGTAATTTGTATCTAACGTCCCATAAACATCGTGTACTACTTGTAGTTTACTTCTCGTCGTAATTGTAGCGTCAACTTTAATCTTCTCTATAGCACTGTAAATTACAAAATAATTACAAATATTAGAATAAGTGAAGGCAGCAAAGCACATAAGAACAAGATGCATAAACTGTATAAATTAAGTTAAGCATACATATTTCGACAAGAAAAAAAGAAATTTTGTATAGATTGCAAGCATTGTAGTACTTCATAACAAAAAGTAATATGTAACGAGTGCCCGTGTTATTTTCCACGTAATAGTGTTTTAGATAGTGCCTTAACTTTCTTTGGAGGCATTTGATCTATTTTTCCAACAAATTAATTGAAAAATGGAACGAAGCAAATATTTATATTCGATTAACTTATTAAGGCATTTGATCTATTTTTCTAACATATTTACCATAATTAGACCTTATCTTCTCTCATTTGGTAAGTTTGATATTTAGCCCCGAACACATTGGACCATGACCTATTCGAGAGAATAGAGACTCGAGTAATCCAATGGCTTTTTCTGTGGACAAAATGAATAATACAAGCATAAGAAACTCGTTTTATCATAACATCCGTAAAGTTTAAAAATAAAGCATATGCCAAAATACATGTATTGGACTCGAAGTTCATCAAAGAAATACATATGTATTGAATATGTTGACCCTAAGATTTATCTTAGTCAATTGATTAAGGTTGAATTTACGAACTTGAATAAATTCTCTATCACATTATAATGATATGATTGGCTACTCCCACAAATTGGAGTTAGTCTGTGTATCGTGATAACTAAGATGCTATGTATACCATGAGGAACATTGACCAAATTTCAAATAAATATGTAAATTTACTAAGAGTTACACGGACGTAGATTGATTGCTCCTACCGAATAGACCTAGGTAAATCTTGTATAATACACAAATTTATTAATCTATATTTGGTCTAATTATGTTATATAATTTATATTGATCGGTCTAAATTTATACCACAAATAGTGTACGTTTATTAGTAAAGTTATACGACAATTAATAACTTGAAAATAGTGATGTCAATCAACCTAACCATAACTGTGTAGTCTATAGTTATCTCCACTACATAATTAATAACTTAAAATAATTCAATATAAGTAGTTATATAAAAAATATTTTGTCAATTAGTTAAATAAGCTTATTTACTTGATTACAAATATGATAATCTTCGAGTGATCGACTATCTAAACACTTTATATTACTTGTTCACGATGTTAGCATAGTCATCTATGAACAAAAATAAATATTTCAAAGTACTTCCATTTTTTCCTAGAGGCATAGTTGATTTTTCTTGTGCACTCTTTTATCAGTGAGGAACAAATAGGGTTTTAAATAAAACGATGTAGTAATTTACCTTTAAATCAAGAGTTTGTATTTCAAGTTATTGCATAGAATTCCCACAAACCATTTTTGAGATTATAACAATTTAACCATTGATGGTTTTCGCTATCAATAAAATCTGATACTAATAAGAAAATATAGCTTTTTTACAAATATTTATTGCATGCACTAATACACGAAATCTATCAAGATTTTTCCATATTTGCCAATTCAAACAAATTCTTGATCTTTACAATAAATCTTTGACCAGATTTAGTAAAAAGCTTTATACTAAAAGTATATCAATAGTTAGTAATTAATGTACATATTGTTCATTTGGTTAAACTAAATTATCGACAAATGCATTGGAAAAATTATCAAGACTTTTTGAATTTTTATTTTTTCATATGACCTTAAAAATTGTGAAACAACTTAACCGGAAACAACTAAAATATCGATTATAAATGTGAAAATTCAAAAACATACGAAAAGTTGGCTGTTGAACAGCCTCCATTTCGAGTTCTCGAGAAATCAATTTCAGTATCAATTCACATTGAATTATTGATCCTCAAGTCATGAATTCTAATATGTCATATTTAGTTGTTTTATCACACACGCAAAATATGTAAGTCAAAATGCTAATCTTTTCGTATTAATGTAAATTTGAGTCAATGTTGACAACATTAAATTCTAATAAAGCTCTTACTAAAATCAGTGGAATTTCTCTTGTATATATATCTTCCGCCTGAAGAATGTAAGTACACTATCAAAGTTTTTTAACCATGGCAAGAAAAAAGGTTAAACGCGTCAAAATAGCCCAAGAGAGTACAAGAAACAATATCCTAAAAAATAGGACAGAAGGTTTAGTCAAGAAAGCGAGCCAGCTTTCTATCTTGTCTGGTTCTGATATAGGAATAGTTATTCATAAACCAGGACAAAACAATACCACCCTATGGCCATCTCCAGATGATTTTAGAGCAAGGCTTAACGCATTTTCTGAATTTTCAGAAATGGAAAGAGAGAAGAAAATGGTTATGCATGACAAATACTTGGTAAAGAAAGTTGAAGAAGAGACGGAAAAACTAAGAAACATACAAATAAGGAATGATCACAGAGAGTACGAAACTTTGATGAATGGTCTTATTGAAGGCAAAAGCATTCATGGACTTGACTTGAATCAAATAAATGTGTTCTGCTCAATAGCAGCAGAAAAGGTTAAAGAGCTCCAGACTTGGGAAGAACTTAATGAGAAGGATGGGCCAATTTCGAATCTGCTAACTCCTCCGCTCCCCCAAGTAGCAATTGACCAGGCCATTCAAGCTCAAGTCACTAGGGAGATTGCAGAAACTGCCCATCCAACACTGATAGAGAATTTGAAGACAGATGCATGGTTCATCGAAACCATGTTTGATAGCCAAATCAATCGTGATTCTCCGGAGAGTTAGTAGCATAGGGCAACCACCAACTAAACTTCTCATCCCTATAACAGAAAATAATAACCAGACGGGGCCTTATCACATGATTTCTACTTTCTTTCCTTTCATTCTATCACTAATAATATTGATATGTATTGAGGAGCTGTTGGAACATGGAACGATTGTGTATTGACATATGATTTATCAACTAATCAAACGTTCAAATTATATGCATCATTGTTATGGATTTTCAATGATCTTCCAGGATATGCTAACTTATCATGGTATACAAAAGGATTCCCCGCTTGCTCATACTATGAAGATAAAACAAAGTTTCTTAGTGTTGGAATTCGGGTGTGACCCGAATTCCTTTGTTGCATTGTTTGAAGTATTGAATAATTCTAATTAAAGTGCACGTCAATAAAAATTCAAGTTTGGAATGCTATTGGAGTTCTATATCAAGTTCAAGTTCTATTTTGGATACCCATTGGGAGTTGAAAATTGGTATTGGACTTGAAGAAGAGTTCCGAATGGAGAAAAACACTTTGGAACATTTTTGGAGGATTTTTGGTCCGAGACCTGGCGCCCGGGGTATGGCGCCTAGGCGCCGCCTGTGCTGATGCGAATTATTGCTTTTTTCATTCCTATTTCATTTTGGATTCGATTTTTTTGGCATTATATTTCATCAACAACTCTATCAAGAGGTTTAAACATTTCCTACATGTTCCCTATAAATACTAGGTTCTTCTATACAATTTTAAACTGTGAGAAAATAGATTACTAGAATTATATGATCCATTGTAATTTTTTTCCCTTTCTCATTATTATTGAGTACATAATTCTTGTATTTTCAACATTGCTATCAGTGATCCGGGCACATTATATTTCTTCTAATAAGAGATAGTTTGGTTGTTTCATAACAAAGTAGTATCAGATCTATTCCGATGTCAGCTTTATTTACAACAAGTGGTATCAGAGCTCGGGTTCAGCAGTTCCAGAAGAGCACATGACTGATTTGTTTGAAATTTTTTGTTCGTGATGGCTACCATGAAGTATGACATTCCACTTTTAGATCGGAGCACTAGACTTGTTATGGCAGGTTAAGATGCGTACACTACTCGTACAACTAGATTAGGATGATGGGTTGCGGGAAATTGACAAGATGTCTACAATTTTGACCGCGGAGGAGAAATTATGGAAGGATAAAAGGCAGTTTCTCACATTCATTTTCATCTATCAAATATCATTGTTGATGACGTTTTAAAGAAGAATTCAGCAACTGCTTTATGGTTGAACTTGGAGCAATTGTGCATGACTAAAAGTCTGACAGCAAATTGAACCTCAAGTAGCATTTATACTCTCATCGAATGGCAGAAGGAGGATCATTGGAAGATCACCTGGGCTGTATTCAAAAAGATCGTCGCTGATTTGAAAACTTTGGAAATAGTGTATGATGAAGAAGATTTGACTTTGATCCTCTTGTGTTTGTTGCCCGCTTTGTTTTTTTCATTTAGAGACACGATTTTTTATAGTCATGATACTCTCACCATAGAGGAAGTGTATGATGCTTTGTATTCAAAAGAGAAGATGAATCATCTGATTTCTAAGGATAGAGATGAAGAAGACCTGATTGCTCATGGTTGTTTTGGAAGGGGCATATCGAAGTTTAAGTTGAGTAATCAGATTTATAATTACTGCAAAAAGAAGGGCACATGAAGAAGGATTGCTACAAATTGCAGAATAAATAAAGGTTTGCTGCAAGTCGATATGGGAAGCAATAAGAGATTTCAGGTGAAGTAGACTTCGTGGAGAACATTGATGGAGATCTCTTAGCTATTTCTGACATTGAGTCTAAAATGGAAGATAATTTGATTCTTGATTCAGCGTGTGTGTTTCATATGTATTCTAATAAGGACTTGTTTCCTACATATGAAATTGTTTCCAAATATGTCGTGTTTATGAGAAACAATGCACATTTTCATGTTACTAAAATTGGTACGGTCAGATTGAAGTTTTTTTATGGAACAATTAGAAAACTTGGCTACGTTTAACATGTTCCGGATTTGAAGAAGAATCTCATCTCGTTGTCTATCATTGATTCAAAAGGTTATGAATTCTTTGGTAGAGGTGGAGTATTGAAGGTTTGTAAAGGTACCCAGGTTGTATTGAAGTGATACAAAATGTCTCAATTATACATCTTGTAGGGTCGCGCAAAATCTAGAAGAGTCAATTAGCTTATGTTCAGTATTGCAGTAGACATTCAGTTTGTTACAATACCTTTAAGCACTCATAAATGGCCAGATTTGAAGAATACAGCTTGGTGAAGTTTAGAATATATAAATAATGTCGCTTTACCACCATCACCTGTGGTGCCAATGTATTAAGTTACTAGAGACAAATCCAGTGGATCAAGGTATGTGGATGCTGATTTTATTGAGCATGCTTTAAGTAGAGTAGAATGTGTTTAATCTAGCAAGGGGCATTCTGAAAAAACATTTGGGTTTGATTCTGCATTGGGGGTGTGTTACAGCACATTTTGGTTAATTTAAAATCATTATGATTTTTAGAATCTGAAATAATTTTACAAGAATAGTGCTTGAATTCATTGGAAGATGTGGAGTATTGTGTTTTGTTGTGCTTGAATTCATTGGAAGATGTGAAGTATTGTGTTTTGTTGGAGAAGTTAATTTTTTAATTATTGTTGAAGAAGTTTGTTAATTCCTTGAGTGGAATTCGTGTCAAGGTGGAGATTGTTGGAATTTGGGTATGACCTGAATTCCTTTGTTGAATTGTTTGAAGTATTTAAGAATCCTAATTGAAGTGCACGTCATGAAGAATTCAAGTTTGGAATGCTATTGGAGTTCTATATCAAGTTGAAGTTATATTTTGGATGACCATTGGGAGTTGAAATTTGGTATTGGACTTGAAGAAGAGTTCAAAATGGAGAAAAACACTTGGGAACATTTTTGGAGGATTTTTGGTCCGAGACCTGGCGCCTCGGCGCCAGTCCCCGCGCCCTGGATATGGCGCTTAGGCACCGCCTGTGCTTAAGCGGATTTTCGTTTTTTCATTCCCATTTCGTTTTGGACTTGATTTTTTTAGCATTCTACTTTATCAACAATTCTACCTAGAGGGTTTGGACGTCCCCTACATGTTCCATATACATATTAGGCTCTTCTATGCAATTTTGAACTGTGAAAAAAATAAATTAGTAGAATTATATGATCAATTGTAATTTTCTCCCTTTCTCCATTATTACCGAGTCAATAAAATCTCTTAATTCCTATGTCATATTCTTGTCTTCTTTTATTCTTAATCTAATACTTAATTATTTGCCATCTATCTTCAACAATTCATTTCAGTGTTTGAGTTTCAACAAGTGGTATTAAGTATTATATAATTCTTATATTTCCAACATTATTATCAGTGATCGGGCACATTATATTTCTTCTAACAAGAGATATTTTGGTTGTTTTATAACAAAGTGGTATGAGATCTATTCCGATATCGGATTTCTTTACAACACTTAGGTTGAGTAATGGAAAGAAAACATGCTACATGGTTCATCATCAATTCTTGCGTTCGACATATAAATTCCGTCCGGTAAATCATCTATTGATGGAAGACGATAATTCGGGCTTCCAAAAAAAAATTGTCTGCCACCCAAATATTGCAAAAATTATGTAAATCGTGGATCGAATTCAAGAGAACACATGGATTTTCGCCCTAAGATAAAAGGTTTATAACATAAAGTTCCTAATCCCCTTTTAAACTTCCTCAAGCCTTTCAATCTATACAACCGTTCACTCAAGAACATAGCACTCAACAATATATAAATCACTCAACATGTATATCAAGCTATTAGTATCGAAAAGATCAAAACCAAGCTTTCTACCTTTTGAGTGAGAGAAAGAGACGAGAGAACTACAAGAGTCACAGAGTGATGAATGAATGAATCCCATTTCCGAACCCTAGGCAAATGAATGGTATATTAGAAGTCATTAGAAGGTCAGCTATCTCACGGTGTTAGGGTTGACACTTGGCAACATCAGATACCTTTAAAACCTACTAAAGAAGTCATCATTTTACAAAAGAGTGTTTTGTGTAAAAAACAGTAGTCACTAATTTGACAAAATCGGTCAAAACATCCAATCAATAATCTAGTCAGTAGCATAATCACCATCATTGTGCCATATTATCTCCACAACCTCTACCTTGGTACAATGATTCCAGTTTCATCTATAGTGGTTCCTCCAAAACATGACATCATTTGCTCTTTTACTTGATGCACAAATCAACAAGAGTTAATGTTCAGCTAACTTAAACAATCCTGAAATTTGTTTAAAGGCAGCACCTTAGTACCTACATCAGCAAGATTGAAATAAGTATAAGTCTTTTCAAGTTTCACAACATCTTGTGAAATAACATCTCTAATAAAGTGAAATTTAACATCAACATGTTTAGATCTATTATGTAAAACAGAATTTCTACTCATATAAATGGCAGACTGGTAATCAAAATATAAAACGTCTTTAATAAATTCAAATTCATTTAAGAGTCCTAACAAGATCTTCTTTTATAGCATCTGTTGCAACTATATATTCTGCCTCTGTTGAAGATAAATGAACAATATTTTGTAGTTGGAATTTCCAATTTATACAGGAACTACATAAAGTATAGATATAGGTTGAAGTGTATTTCCTATTATCATTATCACCTACATAATTAGAATCAATATATCCCCTTAAGATAATACTATCTGATTGTTTTCTATATTAGATTCCAAAATCACAAGTTCCCTTAATGCATTTAAGAACCCATTTTGTAGCTTCCCAATGAGCTTATCCAGGATTTGACATATATATGCTCAATACACTTACTGAATATGCTAAATCAGGTCTAGAACAGACCATTAAGTACATAACAAACCTAACAACATTACAGTATGACACTCTTGCTATTCTCTCAAAGTCTTATTCAGATTTAGGATATTGTTCTTTTGAAAGTTTGAAATGATTTGTTAAAGGTAAACTCACACTTTTAGTTTTAGACATAGCAAACTTTTCCAATAGTTTCAAAATATAAGATTTTTGACTGTGATTTAGTATGCCCTCTCCTGTATGTCTTTTAATTTTGATACCTAAAATCTTTCTAACATAACCTAAGTCCTTTATTTCAAATTCAGGTTTCAACTTGTTTTTTTATTAACTCTAACTCATTTATGTCATGACTAACCAAAAGCACGTCATCTACATAAAGAAGCAGATAAAGTGAATTTTCACCTCCACTTCCTTTATAAAGAAGACGGGTATCAAAATTATTCCTTTTAAAACCAAGTCCAAATATAAAAGTATCAAATCTCTTATACTATTGTCTTGGAGCTTGTTTTAAGCTATATAAAGATTTTTTAAGAAGACATACTAAATCAGACTTTTTGTTTAATTCAAAATCCTTATGTTGTTCCATGTAAATTGTTTCATATTCCCAGTTAAATTGTGTGGCTAAGGCTAAAATTAATCTAACAATTGTAAATTTTACACCTGAAGAAAAAATTTCGTTGAAATCTATTCCCATTTTTTGAGTATAAACTTTTACCACAAGTGTGGCCCTATATATGATGTTATTATTATTTTGTTCTCTTCTTTTGATTTTAAAAACCCATTTATAATTAATAATCCTTTTTCTCTCAGGTCTTTTGGTTAGAATCAATGTTTTATTCCTTTTAAGAGATTCCATTTCATTTTACATTGCTTCTAGCCAATTATTGAAATCTTGACTACTTATAACTTCTTTAAAGGATTCAGGCTCATCTTCAATAAACCCTTGAAAGGTTAGAAAAGAAACTTCATCGTCAAACTTAACAGAAGGTCTAATATGTTGTTTTTGCCTATCTCTAGCAAGTCGATAATCATCTAAAGGTTGAATTGCTTCCAAATCAGCATCAAATTGTTCAGAACCTTTATTACTATGAGTTTCAACATTCTCATTTTCAATCTGAACATCAAGTTGTTGATTTTCATCATTAACCTCCTCCACCTCAATTTCTATCTCCCTTTCTACATGGTCAATATGTCTCAAGGACTCTCGGTTTTCCTCATTATTCAGATAAGGTAAATCATTTTCATTAAACGCAACATTTCTACTTATAATGATCTTTTATCCTTTGATCTCCCTTACCCATAATTTATAATCTTTCACTCCTTTACCATAGCCTAAGGAAACACACTTAAGGGCTCTATGTTCTAATTTTCCTTCAGATTGATGTGTAAAAGTTGCACGTCTAAAAACTCTCAAATCACGGAAGTCTACAGGTTTTCTTGTCTACTTTTTCTTCAGGAGTTTTAAAATGTATAGTACTAGCAGGATTTCTATTGATTAGATAACTAGCAATTTTTGCAATTTCCCCCTAAAATAACTTGGGAAATCCAGAACTTAAAAGCATGCATTTTACTTTTTCTAGAACAGTTCTATTCATTCTTTCAGCCAGGCCATTCCAAACCATAATCCGTTCTTAACACTTTAATCTTTTAGTCAGTTTGATTTTGAATCAGAGTTTTCCATTCTTTGAAAACATTGAAGGTGTTAGACTTTGATTTGAAGAGAAAAATCCAATTTTTTTTCTAGAAAAATCATCAATGACCAAAAGAAAGTATTTAAAACCAATATGACCTGGCAGAGAGCTAGTCCCCAAAGATCACAATACAAGTATTTAAGTATTCACACAAATTGGCTTTTATAAGACAACAACCATCTGATCTTTTGAGAGCTTCTCATCACAATTGGCTAAGTCATGGGATAATCTATTGAATATATCAATATTAACCTCAAGATCTAGGGATGGATCCAGTTTAAAACCAAAAAATTGTTTCAAAAGATACATTTTATTTGGAATGATTTTGTTCAAATATATGTTTCAGATTTTTTCTACAATTCAACAACAGTCTTCGTTTAACCAATTTTCCTAAGCACATTATCAGACAAATGTAGAAAATTGGAATTCCATGCAGTTTCATCTTGTTGAGTTACTTTACTAGCTTCAAGATCTGTATGTCATGATTCATCAATGGCTTTTACACATTTTTGTTGAAGTAAAAGAGCTCTCATTTTTTGACACCAGAGACTAAAGGCTCTTTTATCATTAAAAACTTCCAATTCAAATTTTGAAGAAGTCATGATCAAGAAATTTGAATGAAGAAACAGTATATGCAGATTACACGGAAACACTTCAAGACTATATACAAGTTCAGTAGTTTATTCCATAAAATATAGTCACTGAAACGTTTCTTTATCACAAAACAAGTACAAATTATAACACTATGCATTATACAATAATGAACATGAAGAGAGTTAGAATCTAGATCCTTGACATAAATCAAGACAACCCTCAGATTTCAGACAACTCGGAGGGTTTCTGGCCAAAAAAGTCTCATATCTAAAGATTTTAAACATGTTTGCAAGAAATTATAAAGTATAAGCAAGTAATCTGTCCTTAAATTGTAAAACAAGAATGAACTCATCAGATCCCATTATTAGGATTTCAGAAATAACAACGAATTACTGAATCAAGTATTAAACTTTCAGATCTACAAAAATCAAAGCCCACCGTCTAACTGCTCTGATACCACTGTTAAGATTAGGTTCAGATTATTAAGATTCAGATTAGTAGGCACTTTACCAACAAATCACAGAAATATAAAGCACTAAAAAAATAAAGAATAAGAGAATACAAGGATTTTCATCATAAAGCAACAGGTTCAGAACATAAAGTTCCTAATCACAAAAATATAAAGCACTAAAAAATAAAGAATAAAAGAATATAAGGATTTTCTCCCTAAAGCAAGAGGTTCATAATATAAAGTTCTTAATCCCTTCTCGAGCTTTCGTCACCAGAAGAAACCACTATATTAAAAATCGGAACCAAAGAAACTGCCCAAGATACACTTTCTGAGCACTTTGAATGAATCACTCAAGATTACATCAAACAAGCCTTTCGATCTATACAACTATTCACTCAAGGACATAGAACTCAGAATATACAAATCACTCAAAATGTATATCAAGCTGTTAGTATCTAAAAGATCAAAACCAAGCTTTTTGCCTTTTGAGTGAGAGAAAGAGATGAGAGAACTACAAGAGTCACAGAGATGAATGAATCCCATTTCCAAACCCTAGGCAAATGAACGGTATATTAGAAGTCACTAGAAGGTCAGCCATCCAACGGTGTTAGAGTTGACACTTAACGACGCCAGATGCCTTTAAAACCCACTAAAGAAGTCGCATTGTACAAAAGAGCTTTTTTTGTAAAAATAGAAGCAGCAGTCACCAATTTAACAAAACCGGTCAAAGCATCCAACCAATAATCAGCAGCATAATCACCATCATTTTGCCATATTATCTCTACGGATGATCTTAAAGAGAGGAAAAGACGAGATAAGGAAAAATCTTGTAGAAACTGGAGAAAGAAGAGTATTTTTTTGTGAGCTTCCGTGCTAACATAACTTGATGCGACATAATCTTGATGTAATGCATATTTTAAAAAATGTTTGCGGTAGTATCATTTTCACATTATTAGGTGTAGGTGGAAAGTCAAAGATAATCTAAATGCATGCCATGACTTGAATGAAAAGGAATACAGTTGCCAATTTGCATCCTATTTTGAAGGCTAAGGAATTTTTCTCGCCTCTGTATTGTGAAAATATATTTCGGATTAAAACACCGTACGGTTCGTTAATAAGTAATAAAGTGGACTTTTTTTACTCCGAATATCGTTTCAATAGAGATTTATTTAATTTGATTTCTATTTACTATGACCTTAACCGAAACAATAATATTAAGTAGAATTAAATCAACTTGCAAGTATGAATTATTAAACTAAATGCAATTGATGGTTGAATACAAATTTTATGTAATTTATAAATAAAGGACGCACTAGGATCCCGAATCTCTAAATAATAATTATTTCTAACCCTAATTTTATAATTTGACAACACGATTCCAATTATAATGAATCAATGTTCCTATCTTATCCAACAATCTCTTTCAAGTAATGTTGGACCTACCCTCGCATACGACCCGACTATANAACCCTAATTTTATAATTTGACAACACGAATCCAATCATGACGAATCATTGTTCCTAGAGCAATGCTATACTTACATGAAAGGTTGACAAAATGGGTGACAAAATGTTACATGGCGGCCCCCTATTGGGGAAGCGTCTACGGCGGGCCCGCCGCAAGCGTCCCCTAATAGGGGGCTGCCATGTGATATTTGTCACCCAATTTTGTCAACCTTTTTCGTATAAATAGAATTATTGATGTTCATATCTTATCCAACAATTTCTCTCTAGTAATGTTGGACCTACCCTCGCATACGGCCCAACTATATCTGTATGACGGATGCAAATATATGAGAATGCATGCAATTTTATGAACACTTGAGATTCACATAAGGCATAGCGGTATACTTCTATCCTCTATCGGACCTTATGATGATTTATATATGTCGAATTTATTTCCCTTCTCTCGAA
>CAIGRP010109321.1:0-13383 GCA_903798385.1 Fraxinus cuspidata | reverse complement strand
ATCCATTGGCTTCAATCTGAGTCATAGTAGCTAATTTTGCTATATTTTGGTCAAGGCTAATATTATTAGAAAGATATATACAAATGACAAACCCAAACGGCACGGAGGCATCATGCCTCCGTGAGGCACGGAGGAACCGGGAGTATCTCCATGCCTCACGGAGACATCGTGTCTCCTTGAGGCACGGAGGCACGCCGGGTGCCTCCATGCACAACGGAGACACCACAGTGTCTCCGTGAGGCACGGAGGCACGCGACGTGCTAACTTCATCAAATGTCGTTCATGCTTCGCAGCAGCAGCCTTGTCAGCAGCTTCCCGTTTCAATGTCCTTTTCGCACGTCGGACAACTATTTCTTTAGCAGTCTCTTTCCTTTTAGGCTGATGAGATGGACCAGCACCTGAATCCTGGAAGTTCAGCCTATGAATTGGTCTTGCTTCTTGCTGTCCACCCCTAACATATCCATTGTCTCCCCATCTCCGGTTACCAATGCGGAGACTTGAGGAACTGTCAAAGTAAACATCGTCCAGATCTTCTTCCTCGTCATCTTCCTCGTAATAATAATAATCTTCCACTTCAACAACCGCCTCCTCTTGATCCACCACAACCAAAGGCTTAAACCATGAGGCCCCTAGAAGAAGAAATACACTCTCCTCGAACATATAACGGTGAATGCTGCTCATATTCGAACAATTATGTAAGATGGAAAGTAAAAGAAACTAGAAAGGCACAATATTCAGGCTCTTACATCTTGCATTCCAAAAAAGACCATCCCTCTTCCAAGTAATNCACTCTCCTCGAACATATAACGGTGGATGCTGCTCATATTCGAACAATTATGTAAGATGGAAAGTAAAAGAAACTAGAAAGGCACAATATTCAAGCTCTTACATCTTGCATTCCAAAAAAGACCATCCCTCTTCCAAGTAATTTCATAATTTTCTTCTAAATATTTTTATAAAGTCTAATCCAAAAACACTTATTACTATTCATCAATGCTTTGAGTTGAAATATGTGACACCAATATTCATATATATAGATTCGACTGTGTATCATCTGTTATTATATATTCCTGAAACATCGCAACCACTAAAATATGTATAAAGCCGCCCTCTATTTATTAGTCACCTTTTTCTTTGTTTAACTTGGATACTTATCACGTACCCAAGTTGCAGTTTTATCAGACATAAATCGCATTACATCCAATGATAAACGGTAAATTTGGTACGAGAGAATCGTATAACCATGCTTAACGACTCCGTAAAATGATCGTAATACAAATCAAAGGGGGTTCAATTTTCAACCAGCACAAATCCTACAATAATTTGTGCCAGCAGCCGCTCAATCACAATAATTACACAAACAAAATTTCACTAATTAGTCAATTAAGGATGAAGATTGTCGTAGGCGTTGCCCAGCTCAGTGAAATGGAAAAGGAAGCTGGAAATTGAGTGAAGTGATGAAATACCTTCCATCAAGTGAGCGATGGATATTCAGAAATTCAAATGGATTTTTACACTGAGGGCAGAAAGGTTCCTCCTTGTAAGAGGCCCACTGCAGGATGCATGTTATGCTGAACAAAAAACAACAAGTCAATTCAAATCCTAAGGACTTGCTATCCACTGTCAATTATATATTCAAAAAAATGCACAGAAATGCAAACAAAATAATATTCTAACTGGAATATATAAAATGATACATCCAAAATAATTCATTGATCGACATACAGTAACTACCTAGTAGATCGTCATATTCATAAATACATGCAAAACATTTTGCTCTCAATATGCCAACCACACTGGCCAAATAAGCAAGAAAACTTTTTGTTAATTATGATAAGCAAACAAAACTTTTGTACTCTACTATAGATCTCATATGAATAAACATGGAAAAATAGTGGTAAATGCACTAAACATACCTAAAATATGTATTTAATGAATGAAGTTCGACATGTAGTTCTCACAAAAGTAACAGCCAGAGGGACATGCTCAAAATACAAAACACAGAAGAAACAGATGAAACCTAATCACTCATATTTTGACTATGTAAGTTGTAACAATCGAATGTGAGAATTAGAATGGTGAGTCACTAATAAAGTCAATAGGTTCTAGTTTTCCCCGAAATAGGTTGCTTTTTTTTTCTCCCTTTTGTGGGACCAAGGGTGACACAACGATTGGAAAGGTTTTGAGTTGGTGATGTATCTAACTCAAAAAAAATATACCAGGAAGGAAATTCGTCATATAAGTGGTATGGGCTCAGTAACGCCTCTAACACAAAACTTCATCTGCACTAGCACACACAAGAATATCAAGAATGCAGTTAAATAAATAGGAGATTCAGACAAACCAGTAGGCATGCTCGCAACCTTTTACAAGAGCTGTTTCCTGAAGAGCTATCTCATCCAAACATATTGCACAAATCCCATGATGATTGTTGTTGTTAATATTGTTAGTCTCACACCCCGCTTGATGAATTTCCTCCTCTGGTGGTGCTGTACAATTCCCCTTCACTTCACTCTGAAATTACAAATTCAACTCAATCGATTCACGAAACCAATCCAAATTTTGGTCAGTTGAGTATAACTGAAAATTTTCAAAAGGGGAAAGGAACTTTAATAGATAAAAGCATTTTGAGTTTCATAGACACTGACAACTAGTAATCTAATATTCATATTGATCATTTTTATCCTAAGAATGCAGCTTAGTAAAGCAATAAACTCTACATCTTGATCACTCTCTTCAACGGGATCAAGAGAGCCAAAATCAGATACACCCAAACCAAGACTGGTCAACTAACTAACATCTGTAGGAAAACATATTTTGACATCGAGAAATAGAAAGGAAAAAAAAAATCAAATCTCCATTCAATATTCTCGCATTTGCAATTAGAGAAAAAAAACCCTAATAATCTTCATTTGATCTCAGTCAATATATGAAGCAAATACAGATCTTGTCAAGCAAAATTAGCATAAAACCTTTTCCCACAATTCACACGATCAAAATGTAGAAAGAAAAATAGAGAATTAAACAAATAGACACCAAATCAAACATTAATAAAACTACAAAACAAAAATTTTCAGATTTGTTCTCTCCAACTACCTGAAATACCCAAAAAAGGGGGGGTAAAAATTAAAAACGAAAAAAGTGAAAACCTCATTCTGGATCGAGAGATTTCGAACGTCATTGATCAGTTGCTGACCAATCATTTCAACTGCTGCAGACATGATACTTTTTCTAATGTATAAAGCGAAAATCTAAACTGTAACGATGAATGGTTAATTTATAGAAATACAAAATGAAGAAATATAAATAGAGAGAGATTCTGGAGAATTATGCTGATTCCAAATAGAAATAGAGGCGGGTTGATATGGATCACGTAAAAATTACCAGAATATATTTTTCATTTTTTTTATTCTAAAAAAATTTTAAAAAAAATCATTTTTTTTTTCAGAGGGGCGGACAGTTTGGTTCGATTCGAGATGGATCAAATTGGACCAAAATCGGTTTGTACTGGTTCAATGCGATCTGATTCTTTTAGTACGTCAAAAAATTTAATTTTTTATGCAGCATTTTGAGAGAGAGACACCAGGTGGCCTGGGGTCACATGGACCCGCCAATTTTTGGGCATTTGTTTTAATTTTTTCTTTGTTTTATCTCAGGAGTCATTACGGAATGTCAAACGAAATCGAAATATTGCATTTTTAATACTATTTTGAAGTGTTCATGATCTAATTTTCTGCGTTGTTAATGACAGGCGAAACGATCAATTGTAGCAAATATCAGGCTCCTCAAAATAGGTCGTTTCAAACTAGTATTTCGAGAATCTCGATAACATACAATTTTTTTTTTAAAAAAATCTACGATCGTATGCTAGCCGAATTTGCAAATCTCCGACATCATCTCAAATCTCATGTCGAGAACTATATCATGACATCAAATAGTCCAAACAAATATCGCAAATAATTACAAGTGCGTAAAACAGACTTCTTAAAAAGAGTCGTCTAAACTCATCTTTTCTTTGTAACTTTTCAATTATTTCATTAACATTGATTTTTTTGCACGATAAATTCTCAATATAATTTACATCATTTTGTTAGAAAATTTTACATGGGGTACAACATCAAATTATTTTAAAATTTTACATTCGAAAAAGTCATATTCCACTTTGTGAAAGTTTGATTATGCCCCCCTAATTCAAAATCTTCGCGTCTGCCGCTATTCATTTTCATGTTATCTATGTTGGACTGGACGATAAAAGTGTCGATTATTTTTATAGGATAATTGTAGCCTAGGTTTGAAATTTATCAAGTTATTGCAGCTTTTGCTCTAACATTTCATTTGTAGTATGACTTATTTAAAACATTAAAAAAGAGTACAGTGATTCCGTCCAGAAAACCATTAATTGATCAAGAAAAATCAGTTTAATCACATTTTAACCAATTTTAAAAATGACAACGATAACTTTACATTTTTATAAAATAAGTAAATAAAATAAAATAAAACACGCCATCTTCCTATCCACCTCACCCCGCGGCCAAATTAAACCAAACACAATTCAACTAAATAAAATATTCACAAAAGTCATATACAAGGCGAATGAAATATTTGTTCCAGCCTGCTTCTTCCCTAGCTACACAAAGTTGGTTCTATTTTATTTCATTGTTTACGTTAAATTATGACACAAATTCTTATTGAGATTAGGATTTGATTGAGAAAGTGATAAAAGGAACAAGAGTTTTCTTGATTTGGAAGTTCGGTTGAAAAATTGATCAAAGTTCATTAAGGATCGAAAATTTGATTGGTAAAAGAAATTTGGATAATTAAAGACTTGGTTTTGGAGTTTTGGTGGAGAAGAAGTCACTGCAATTTCACTAGCTGGTCGTTAGCTTTGGCGCTCGCACATCTGGAGTAAAAAACAAAATAGAAAGCTGGCACCCACTTGGTGCCAACATTTCGCTTAAGCGGCGGAGCTGTTGCCTACTCGAGCTCTAGCGACAATTTTATCTTGACGGGAATCTTTTTTCGTTCTGACTCGTTCTTGACTTGTATTTCATTCAAAACATATGTAACGAGTTCTTATATATACTTCACGTCGTGTAGGCTCTTCAAAGACTTAACATAACAATTAGATCATTATTGTATATATTAGAAACTTGGAAGAATTGTTTAAATTTAGTTTGAGAGTATCAAATTTTGTAAACATAATTTTAGTTTCTTGGTATATGAAATTCTCATCTTCTTCCACATAAATCTTGTATTTTCATGCGATTCATTATTTTTCATATTGTTTTTATTTTCTCGTCTTTATTATTTGTTCTGATTCTCAACAAATTGGTATTAAAACGATTCTCGTATCCTATTTATTTCTATGATCGTGTTTGATAGGGTGGAAATTCCATGGAAAATGCCATTTTCTAAACTTTTTAGGTGTTTGATAGGGTTAATTTTCTTGGTAAAACTTTTTTCCCACCTCCCCTCACGAGTGCACATTTTCAAGGCTTTTGTGGAAAACCTTTTCCCTTTTAAGTGGTGGGAAAAGGTTTTTCAGGTTCTGATTTTTTTTTTCTTTTTTTTGGCAGTGGAAATAACTTTTATCACCAATTATAAAAAAAAATCATTTAATAGACAATTTTCATAAAAAATAAAGTCAAGCGAACACCAAAAAATCCAAAAATTAAATATTTTCCACGTGAAAAATTATATCAAACAAACACAATTAATTACAATTCTCAGTAAAACATTTTCTAGACAATTTAATTCCCTGTAAAATATTTTATTTCCACTCAAATTTTACATTTGCAATCAAACGGACCCTAGCACTTTATCGCACCTTTTATGTGGATGATATTTTAATGAAATGATTCTCCAGTCTTGTCAAAAAAAAAATAAATAATAAGTTTGATCTAGCTGCAAAACGTTGGTGATTTGCACATTAAAACAAAGAAAGTAAGAAGTTGGAATATTATATTGTTCAGTTATGTTAATGGACAATGGTAGACCCTGTCCGATCATTTTTTCTAAAAATAATGCTTTTTTTTTTTATTCCAAGTGTGCCCCACCCGCTCACAACCAATTTGAAATAGAAAAAAAAATCAATTTTACTCTCCCAAAATACCCTCTTTGTACTAACTTTAGCCACTCTTTTTGACTTTTCTAGAACACAACCATTTGTAAAAAATTGAACCACAATCTTGACTTTTCTAGAACACAACCATTTGTAAAAAATTGAACCACAATCTTGAGGGCCTCCACCGTCCCACCCCTAGAGCATTGTGGTGGAGCAAAATCGCGGGATGTACTTCAGTAGGCCAGGGTATAAGAGCTGTCATACTGGTGCCCACAAAGAGTCTAATTTCATACATTGTAAGAGACAGAAATTGAACTCTCACACTGAGGCTGTCAACTCAACAGAGACTACATCACTCCTGTTATTTGCACTACTGAAATATGCCCCGGGGGGCTAGAACACCCATTTGTGTTGTGGAAAAGATGCAACAGAGCCCAAATGAATTTTTTTTTTTAAAAAAAATTTAATAAGTTAAAGTCAAATTAAAGACTTGAAAAAATAAAATAAAAAACTTATAAAGCAAGCCCAGAGAAGACGAGACCCACATGCACGCATATTGTCATGTCCGTCTACATTTATATACTCCTCCCGATTTCGACATCTTGTTTTATTTCGTCCGAGGAAATTGTGTTTTTTTCTCTCAAATTAATGCCCATAAAATGCATTCGTTTCGTCAGGTAAATGTGTCGATTACAAGTACATTTTCGTATATAGGAAAATGGAAATGAAGCGTGAGTTACAAGAATGTAAATTGAAGTAGAATATCAAATATCATTCTAACCAAGCATTCATCTCAATCGCTACTTCATTGACCAAATTCGATAGCTCCACCTCTATCATAGTATCGAGGAAATCTAATTTCTTTTTTAAAGAATTTAAAATTTGTGCAATTTATATGTATTATATATAATAACTAAATATAACATATAAAAAAAAATTACAGCTAAAATGAGAAGAAAAATTAAAAAATTAAAAAAAAAGTGGCAGGCAAGTTTTTTTTAGGCTCACGGGCCGGCCTGTCGAGTCATACGGCCCGGCTCGAGTCGACACCCCAAAATGGGGCTCAGCCCAAGCCTCGGCTCGGCCCCACTGAGCTTTTTCCGGGCAGAGCCGCCATTTTGCCATTCCTAGTTGCATGCAAATAAAATCTAAGAATTCAGAGCATACATGTAAAAGGGACAGAACAAATAGGCATTGTACTGCTAGGTAGGTATTTGGAAACTTTCAAAGTTAATCCTAATTGGAAGACTAGATCGATTAAGAAGGCTGCGAAGCATGATTTGAAGTTGACAATCAGTGACATTAGGGCAAGATATGCTAGGATATTAATAGTGGGCTCTAATGAGCCCCAGTTTGGCTTGCTTAGGTATTTTGTTACTAAAATTTTGAGAATCAATCCCGGTTCTACATGTATGATTGCCATGAATGCTGAAAAACTTGAAGATTATGAATAGTAATGAGTGGACTTTTATGACTGATAGGCAAAAAGATTTACAGAATGTAATAGATTTATATCCAGAGGCCAAACATCGATTTTTTGTCAGATACATGTAATGCATCGGAGTTCTAATGCATGCATCAGGTTGCATCCTGATAGTTGATGCTCCAGATTGCAACAGCAAGCATCTCAATGCTTGGTGCAATTGTCTTTTACAAAACACAATAAAAGATTAACATTTAAAACTAAATCCTTAAGGAATAAAATCCATTCCATTAATTTATAGCTTCAATACACAGAACACAAGCCACCAATTTTCAGGGAAAAATGTTAACATGGTGGCTTCAATCATGAAGACAGTTTTCCTGTTACAGGGATGTAAATTAATTGATCAAGACGTTCATGATGAAGAACCGCATGTTCGATTATATCATGTATGTTGGTGGCATCAATAATAAAGACACTTTTTCTTTGCATTCATTCTATCCATTTCTGTAAGAATGTGATCCCATTCCTGTCAGTAGCACCCCAAGAATCTCTGCTTTCTCTCTGGGAAAAAGGAAAGGAAAGGAAAACAACCTGAGTGAATAATCTGATAAGAGTTTATGCTGTTATTGCTAATTATCAGTCTCGAATTGGAGGAGACCACAAGTTGATACCAAGCAGTTTTCTTAGGCTCATAAAATTCAATAAGGCCCTGTTTGAAATGCACTATTTTCCATGGAACTAGGAAATTATTTTTCAAGTTCCAACTTTTTACTTGTTCGATAGATAAAATTTTCTTGGCAAATTGTTATCCCCCAACCCCCCCACGTGACCCCCTTTTCTTGGTTTTCATTGAATTAGTTTCCCCACCACTTTGGTGGGAAAATGGTTTCCCACTTTTTATTATTATTATTTTTTTTTTTTAAAGCAATGTAAACAAATTCTAACCCCAATTGTAACAAATTTTATTCCTTTAATTAACAATTTTCATGTAAAACAAAGTCAAACGAAAACCAAAATATCTAAAATTTCAATATTTTCCACGTGAAAAATTATACTAATCAAACACAATTAATTGACAATTTTCAGGAAAATAATTCTAGGCAATTCAATTTTATAGAATTCATTTTCTTTTCACTCAAATTCCATTCTTACAATCATACGGACCCTAAATTTTCCAGACTTATGAATGCAACATGAAAGTGAAAAACAGAGGTTCTCGCAGTCACCCAACCAAAAAAATTATTAGCTTTTGATAGGAGACTAGATTACTGTTGTGAAAACCTGAAAAATAAAAAATAAAAAATCACCCAACTAATCAGCCTCTCTTTGGAGTCAAAATGACGAGTGGAGTTTACTTTTCCATTTTCCATTTCTTTCAAAATGCCATTTTTGCTTTGTTGTGGGGACATAGTGGAGCATTAGATTCCACTTTTCATTTCATTCAAAATGTCGAGCTCCTTATTTACCTTTTCTTTTCTTGAATAAAGAAATAATACTACCAACTAATTAGCCTCTCTTTGGAGTCAATAGTGTGTGTATAGTTTCCGACCATCAAGATTTCAGCTGGGATTTTGGTGACGAATTATAGGGTTCTTCATGGATTTGGGGTAAAGTTGGGTTTCAATTTAGAACGACCACCCAACTCGTGTCACCACGACCACTCAATTTGATTTTATTTCATCATTGCTATCCAATTTTATATTTAGCGTTATCGTAGTCACCTAATTTGAATTTATTTCACTATGATCTCACAATTTCACATAATGTTTTATCATGACCACTCAGTTTCATATAATGTAACCATGACCATTCAACTTCTTTTAACCACTTTTACTATTTTTAAAATGAGTAATATTGTAATTTTGCATTATATATAAAACAAAATTAAAAATATTAAAATGAAAAATATTTTGAAAAATAAAAACTTATTTAAAAAACGTTACTTAAAAAATAATAATAACGAAAACTTATTTTAAAATAAAAATTTTTAAAATAAAATAAAAACTTATTTTAAAATAAATCTTTTTAAAAAACTTTTATATATTTATTTTTTATAAAGTTATTTTAAATATATATAATACAAAATTTTTGTTTTACCCCTTCGAAAATTAGGCCCTGTTTAATGGGCATTGAATTCCATAGAACTAGGAATTTCTTTTCTTTCTCTCACCTGATGTCATGTTTGATGAGCCAAAAGTTGATGGGAATTTGTTTCCTTGCTCCTTGTGATTTTCCTTTTTTTTTTTTTTGGAAAATCAATTGATTTTCTAGTTGACTACGTTTTTATTTTTATTTTTTGGACAATGGAAACAAACTTCATAATCAATTGTAAAAAAAATTTGTAAAACATCTATTTGAAACTGAAATTGAAAAAAAATTTATTTTTTATTGGCAATTTGAACAAATTTTATAAACAATTGAAAAAAAAAAATCATTTTAATGGACAATTTTCATGTAAAACAAAGTCAAACGAACACTAAATTTTGATGAAAAAGAATTTTTTTTTTCGTTTTTACTTTTTGGCAATGGAAACAAATTTTATAATCAATTGTGGAAAAAATTATCACTTTAATGGATAATTTTCATGTAAAACAAAACCAAACAAACACAAAATTTTAAAATTTTTCGGGTGAAAAATTATACCAATCAAATACACTTAATTAACAATTCCCTGCAAAATAAGTTCTAGACAATTACTTTCTTTGGAATTCTTTTTCTTTCCACCCATTTTCCACATTTACAATCAAACGAACCCTTAGTGAAAATGATGAAAAAAAATTGGGTGACCATGGTGAAACGTTATATGAAATTTGATGATCGCGATGAAAAAAACTCAAATTGAGTGGTCATAGTGACACTTCATATAAAGTTAGGTGGTCATGGTGAAACAAATAAAATTGGTGATCATGGTGACACTAAGTATAAAATTGGGTAGTTATTTGTGGATTTAACCCATTTAAAACTTTTGATTGAAAAGCGTGTTATCAATACACGGGACCTTTTTGCACTTTTGGTACTTGATTTCACTTCTATTATGTGCTACGTTGGATTTCCGTCCGTTACGTGGCACATTCCGTTAGTTGAGGATAATGGAGATAAGACGGGTGATGGATGGATAAGATATTAGATAGATTGGTGATCAACAGATCATGAGCATGAGCAAGTAGTAATATAGATTAAAGTTTGGTGAACATTTATTAAATTTATTCCAAAATACATACATCAAGAACTACTTAATTTTACGTTCTTGGCGTTGAAAGAACCGATAAAAAATTCACTACTTTGTGTATGAGAGGCGTTTATGCGCATATTTGAATGCAAAGGCTGTTTTGTTAAGCCAGGTTGCCTGTTTGGCCCAGTTCAAATCAGAGGCGGAAATCAAAAGAAAATACATTCTGTGAGTTTGGTCATTTATTATTTATTTGTCATTTTTCAATAGAAATGTGCCAAGTGTATTCAGTAGAAATTATGTAAACAATAAACAAAAGAGAAGGCAAAAGCAACAATAAAATTTACCTCAATATTTTCTTCAATAGAAATTTGAGCTACTCGTTTAAAATATCTCAACATATATTCCTTCAAAACAAACGAAGCTTTCATACACAAAGAGAAGGCAAAAGCAACAGTTTGTTTATAGCAAATAACAAAAGGCAATCCAATTTGTTGTCTAAGCTCAAAACTAGGAAAAAATACAAGCAGAAACATTAGAATATATCTTTGCAAAGAGAAAATAACGTCAATCTCCCCCCAAAAAAAACCTGCTATACACTCACACCCCTGTAGGTACAAATCTGAGATTCACAATTCATTGCACAAAATAACAGAGAAGTTAAAATAAGTTTAAAAGTCGATTCTCATACAAATAATACAATGAACAATCTGTCATATTTTATATCTTGAAACGCAAATATCCTACTCCTACTTCTCAGCTTTACCTAAAGGTAGAAGACATTTTTCAAAGAAAAAGGTTAATTTTCGAGATCGTCACATTGGGAATTTGATGAGAGGTTTTACTATCCAACAACAAAATAACTATCAAAACATAAATAATAAGATTAAGGAGAGGTTTGAGATTAAATGGAATCACAAGGGTTTGAGTGAACTGGAATCACAGCCTCGCAGGAACTATTGGAAGAAGAGGGGAAGGGTTTGGGCTGGTATGTAACGTCAAGACTTTGTTGGATTTTGGGCCAAAAAGTATGGGCCAGTGAAAAATAAAAATAAAAAATCTAGAAATGGGTCCACCCCAGGTTCAAATATTATACGGGCTAGTTACATAAATGGGCCTTAGCCACAATAGAGGCCCGTCAGTTTACATGAATAAAACTGTAAAATGTTTTATATGTATTACAAAAACACTGTTACATTTGTAACATAAATTGTAGGGTAAATTTTCTTCTTACTTTCTATTTTAGGCGATGAAGTTATTGATTATTATAAATATATTAATTTATTTTTCCCTACTTATGATCTTATTGAGAAACTATAGAAAAATAGAACTGAATTAAACTGCAATGTTAACAAGATTTGAGAACCAAACAAAAATTATCCAGTTAAGATTCGGAAGTAGACCAATAATAACTAGGATCAAATTGAATAGGCTAGTTCAGCTTAATTCTATACTTGAATTTTCTTTAATTGTCATTGCTACGGGATTCTATTTATTTGATGAGCAAGTGCTATGGGCATGAGACCAGCCACATGTTGTCCATGGATAAAGAAATGCAAGGGATTGAAAAGCCGAAAATAGAACATGGCAAACAACATTGTACTACGTTATTTCATCTTAAATTCTGGAAATTCTTTCATTAAAATTTCAGATTTTGCTCATCTTTTTTGTGCACACTTCTATCCTTCAAGATAATCCCACTTCAATAACGAAAGAGAGCTTCTTTTTTTCCACTCCTTTGATCACCATTTCCTTGGTCGTCAATCACACTATCAGAGACAACAATCATCTTTATCAATTAGGGCACATTTGATACATTAGACTATACATTATTAAAGAATAATGGTTTATGGAACAAAAGAAGAGCGTAAAATCATACTTATCACATAGAACATGTTTGATACGTTAGACTAGACATGAATAAAGAAGAGTGATTCACGTGACAAAGGAAACGCAAATTATTACCTTTATCAGTTAGAACATATTTAATACGTTAGATTGGACACCATTACAAAAATGTATTTTATTCCACACTCAAATTCTAACAACTGAAATCCATCAAATCCCAAAACTTTCCCTCTTAAACATTATAAAATGCTACATTTGTTCATTTTCTCCACTAATAATGCCTTTTTCATAATATAACCAAACAAAAATAAATAAATCCTTAACTTCCTTCACTCAAATTCAAGTACAAATTTCTTCTTTTTCCTTAGAAAAATATGCATTCTAAACTGCTCCTTATTCCCATTTCCTTCCCCCTTTTTTGGTAAAATTCTTAAATGTAATCCATATATTTCTAAAGTGTTTCTCATACCCTTCAATGATGCGATCAGTACCCAGGTGCTCTATATATATATATATATATATATATATGCTTTTGAGGTTTTAATATTTCTTCAGAACCCAATTAAGTAATTAACTTATTTTCAATTTTTCACTAAAATAAATTATTTTTTTCTCAAAAGTTTGGTTTCGAAACCCAACCGAACCAAATTGAAACCACCATTAATTTTTGGTCGGTTTTTTGAGACTGGTGTAAGGTCCACACCAAACACACGATATGAGAATCGCAATACTCAATAACCAAAACAAACAAATAAAGACTGCAGAAAATTAAAAATGAACACAAGAATTGTTTCGGCCGTAACCCCGGAGATTCGGTGACCGCTTTTCACATCTACATCCCCCCGTTGAGTATCCATAAAAGGAATATGCTCAGAT